>CAUYTI010093746.1:0-15774 GCA_963575145.1 Galago senegalensis
CCTGGGTAGAGTGCCGTGGCATTACAGCTCACAGCAACCTCCAACTCCTGGGCTTAAGCGAGTCTCCTGCCTCCGCCTCCCAAGTAGCTGGGACCACAGGCGCCCGCCACAATGCCCGGCTATTTTTTGGTTGCAGCCGTCGTTGTTTGGCGGGCCCGGGCTGGGGATTCGAACCCGCCACCTTAGGTGTACGTGGCTGGCGCCTTAGCCGGTTGAGCTATAGGCGCCGAGCCAGAAAAATCTTATTTAGAGCATTTTAATAAATGACCTGTCATATCTATGGACTGAAAATTATCTACACTCTCTAAAGAGGTTAACTCAGTACTGCCATTGCTCCTAGAGACACAAAGGTTGTAATTAAATTATTACCAAATTAAACTTTAAAATCTTCTAAGAGTTTTTTTTTTTACTATAGATCAGTTTAGTCCCCTACATGCTCAAAATAACATGAACACAATGAATCAGTATTTAAAGTCTGCACTTTTTTGTTGTTTATGTTTACTTATATGTTATGTTCAGTCCTAACCTTAAGAATGAAAGACAACATGGATGGAAAATTACAGTCTACTTACAATTTACTTAATGAAGAGATCTCAGTCCCGAAGCTTTAATTAACTGAGAGTTTACTACATTCAACCCAATTCCTACAGAGTCACACTCAGCTGGCTAAAATGACAAATGATTTAAGGCTCTAAGTACAGTGACAGTTTTTTCTACTTGTCTTGTACAGACCACAGTGGCAATGACAGCTTTGAGGTTGCTTGAATTCTGACAATGCCACACAGGGTGGAGAGTCAAATCTTAGTAAACACACGTGTGATACAGTGGAGGTTCAATTAAATGATGTGATATACTGCAGATCAGTCAAATCTTTAAAAAAGCAAAAAAATACAGGAAAGTAGGAAGAAAAAGACAATACCAAATGCCTATGAACTCAGACTCCAGCCAGTACTCTAATCCAGGCACTCCAGTCCAGCAGTGGCCCTGCAGGGCCTGGAGCCTCACACAAACATCCACGTGCCAATATGCTTCAATATTAGCCCTAGTGACCATATTTCTTCCCCAAAACTCAGCACTGACACTCTGCTACTGACTTCCTAGCGTTCATCTTCAACAGGAGATGTAGTAACACAGAAATCACTGAAGGAACACAGACAGTCCCTTGTTTTCCTTTTTAATTTGATAATACCTTTAAAAAAGATATATAGATAAAGCATTAGGAAAAATATAACAGTGCCTTTTAAGAAAAATATAGCAATAGTGGCTTTGAATGATAAGCCACTTTCAGTACAAGCTAGAAACCAGATTTACTAGTTATATACATTATCGATATGATAATGACTTGGTTTCTAAACTGATCTTAGTATATGCACAGCCTGCTTCAATAATTATCATAAAAGCAATTTCTGTAAAGCAAATCAAACATCTTTTAACTTTTCAAGTGATACATGAATTTGAAAAGAATACTATTACAGTTGAGTCAAAAAAATTTTATTTACAAAAAGAAGTCAGTAAAATAGCACAGCAGGCACTGTGCAAACAACTACAGACTGGCTTTCAGCATGCCCAGGACAGGAAAGCTGGCTTTCAGCATGCTCAAGACAAGAGTCCCCTTCCACCACCAGCCTTGACACACTAAGCCATACCCTAAACAGTGAGCCAAGGTCATGCCGCTTCACAGTCACAGATCCCAGAATTTACTCCCCTTCTTCCTTTTTAATCTGAATATCTGTATGCATCATGTAACAGATGTGTGTTCACTATCACACTTCCCAGTAACACCACAGTTTAAAAAATAAACTTCCAAACACAATTCTTTCTTTAGAGACTAAGTGTTCTATGAAATGAATGTTTCCAAGTTATTTAAATATAGTTTTGTTGTGGTATTTGTAACAACAAATACCTATAAATTAGTATAGTTTCCTCTCTCCTTTAGTAGTTATTATCACCAGAAAAAAATTGTTGGCATAATTTCTAGCTACTTATGTAAATGAAAAAACAGGATTCAAAGAACCAAATGAATGAAAACATCAGGCTTCAAATGAACACAGCATTCAGTCAGTTTTCCTACCTGAATATCCCCAGAGAAGTTGTTGTGCTAGAATATAATTAAATCCATTCTTAGAAAAAGCCAGAATTATCATCACAATTTTCACATGATGGGTACAGAAATGATTCTGTAACTTAAGACTGCCATATGCAGAGGCTTTACATATCATTATGCAAAAGTAAGTAAAAACAAAACTCCAAACAAAGCAGAATATACACATAAGATTTAAAGATATATTTCAAAGCAAACTAAATCCAAACTACATAAAGGTCAGAGTCTTAGTTCATAAAGTAAGCATATAAATTACATTTCATCCACATAAAGTCACTTATAAGCTAGCAATGGGCTTTTGTGCACAAGCTATTATCATTTAATATTCAGAGATCTTAGATAAGAATTGAGAAAGAGAAGAAATCTGATTTTTAAAAAGTTTCAGAGCAACTCAGGCAGCTCCTGTGGCTCAAAGGAGTAGGGCACCAGCCCCACATGCTGGAGGTGGCAGGTTCAAACCCAGCCCCAGCCAAAAAAACTGCAAAAAAATAAATAAAGAAATAAAAATAAAAATAAAAATAAACAATAAAATAAAAAGTTTCAGAGCAACTATACAAAGCAAGTATATAATTAACTCTAACTTTATGTTAAAGAGTTTTTTTATCATACATTTCTATTGCTTGCCTATGGTAACCACCAATAATTACAAACTTCTAAGAACTGCTCCATAGACATCTATTCCTCCTTTGTCTAAAGCAAGTCATTTATTTGATTAAGTGAACTATTACAACTCTGTAAGAAGTTTGTAGGTATTTCAGTACCTTACGCTAAATTTGGCAGCTAAGACAGAGACCAAAGGTCTAGACAATGTAATATAAGCTTTTGTAATCTCAACATCCTTCTAATTACCCAGGAGGTAGGCAAATTGTATCAGTCAGGCAATACTAAATGAGTGCTAGAGATACAGAAATAAATAACTACACATGGTCTCAGGCCTCGTCTTACAGTCTAGTAGGGAGGGCAGGTATTAGATACTAATATCACACACAATTAAACAAAAGCTATGGATGCACACATGGGCTGCACAAAAAATGAGGATGAGGCAGGAGATGGGGGACAGACAATGGAAGCCAAGTGGACCACAGAATACACTGTCCTCCAAACATGAGAGGGATCAGGGGAGAGAATAAAACTGGGGAAGGAGATGAAGAATATCATTTGAGAGGGATCGGGGAGAGAATAAAACTGGGGAAGGAGATGAAGAATATCATTATTTAACCTTTCCATGTACCAGGCATCTTTCTAATACCCAGAAAACGGAACTAAATAATGAGAGCCTCACAGGAAAGGTTAAGAATTTGAGGCATATCTAATAAATCAATATGAAAACTTTTAAAAATATAAATAAGATCCTGGCACCAATCCATTAGGCATTTTTACCACTTAACTTTCTATTTTTTCATCTAAAACCCATTTACCTACTCTTCTAACTACAGTAGAACCTATACAGTTAACCACCTCCTTATACTGACCACCTCCTTAAGTTGGCCTAATTTTCATAGACCAGACATGCACCACCTGAATGCTATCAGTACAATGGGCCTAGTTCCTTGTACTGACCAGATTTGCACTATGAAAAGCTCTCTAGTCCATGCTAACAAGATTCAACTTCTCCTGACAGAACCCAAATTCACTGAACAGTGTGCAGCAGGGGACTGACATAACTGGATAAGGAGTGAGAGCTGCAGGCAGGGATGCCAACTACAAGAGAGCAGGCAGAATGTGATGCCACAGGGCAGGGACAATGCTGCAGCAGTGGCAGTGAAGTGAGCAAAGGGGCTGACACAGAAAACTTACTCAACAGGATCTGAAAACTGGAGAACCAAGACAACACATTGAGGACTCATTTAGGAGCAACTTTGAGAGCAGTGGTGCCATTCTCAGTGGGATCACTCTCAAGGAAAAGCAGATTTGAGCAGAAGATAAGAACTAAGGTTTTGAAAAGGCTGATTTTGAAAAGCTATGGAATTCCAAGTGTAAAATGATAATAACAGCTGCCATTTATCAGTATTATATGCCAGGTATTGTGTTAAACTAAACACCACACATATATATTCATCATTTGATCTTCAGTGGAATGCCTACTATGTGTAAGATATTACAAGGAAGTTTTCCCGTAACCTGCCATGCTATAAGAACACATTTTGGGTAAAATTCATTTGGAAAGCTGTGACCACTCTCATCCTCCACTCAACTCTCATTCTCAATTCATTAACCTTGCAACAAAGCAGTCCTGCAGTTTATGTAATCAAATTCTGATGGCCTGAGATATATCAGAAGGATGTTATTGTACAGATGCCAAAAATAGTACAAATATTTTATGAGAGGAAAAAAATGGATTAAAATTGTAATACTCAATATATGCCAATGACAAAAGATATGAGTCACATTTGACTGCAGCAATTGTAAGAGGCGTTTCAGGTGGCTACCATTATGGAGAATGAAAAGTAACACACGACAACATCACTTAAAATGTGTATAGATTTTTTTGGCACCCCAGTATCACTGTGCTATTGATGAGAAAAGAGAGGCTCAAGGAAGATGGAAAATTTGTTCAAAGTTACACAATAATTATAGAAGTTTGAGCCCACATTTGTGTGACTACAAAGTCCGTATTATTAATCTATTACACTAACCCTCTTCAGACTGAAGTAACAACTGAAGATATGGAGGTTGTTAATATTCATGAGAGCAGATGGATAAACTCAAGGCAAGTAAGTAATAAGCTATCTTTAGGGGGTGAACTGAGGAATAGAGAATTAACCAATAATTCTGAAAAGCAGCCAAAGGAGCCAGAGGACACCAAGGAAGAATGGCACCACAGAAACTGAGGCTTCCAAGGGCAGCACCAGAGCTTCAAGGAGACTGAGTAAAATGAACATAAAAGCCACTGGATTTATCAACACAAAATTCATTAACTGGTGATGTCAGCCAATTTTAGTGGAATGATAGTGGAAGCAAGTTTTTTTTGCAGTGATAATAAATAATAAGGAAGTACAAACAAAACCACTCTGTCTGGAAGCTGGACTGCGTTAGAATGAAAGAAAGAAAGTCAGAGTCCAGTTCTGTTCTGTTCTCCCTGAAGTGGGAGATTAGGGAAATATTTAATTGCTAGGAGAGGGCAGTAGAAGGGAACACTGAAAATACAATCAGTAACTTAGTATTTGGCTAAGGGTTTTAAATGTGATCTAAGTTAAGAGTAAAAATTATCAAATAATGACACAGATTTTGTGTGAGCTACAGAATTAGAGAAAGAAAAACATTGCATTTTAATTTTATGCAGCAATGCTTTTGAGACCTCCCCACTGGTTTTTACTGATCACTGGTAAATATCAGTCCATAGCACTGTGTCAGCAAAATAATGGAGTAATAGTTATTTAAGCAAAAACTACCAAATGTTGTTATCTATTTGGGAAGTTCCCTACCACATGAAGGGAGCTCCATACACACAACTCTCTCAGCCTCTCTTCTCCCACACTCACTAATACCCCGCCATGTGTCCCACATCACCAGAAAGAGGGATGACTCATTTAGAAATCTGAAAGAGCATCTGAATACGCTCAGGTCTCTCAGAGCTGCCTCCTCCATGCTACTTTTCAAATGGGTAAGCCCCACACAAAGAAGTCTATGGCTTTCCAGGGTTGCTTGGGATTAGATTAGTGAGCTAATCCATTTCCTACTCTGGCGTTCACTGGAAGTCCACTGCCTGCCACAAGCTGTAATCCACAACATCACGATTATTACTGACAGCAGTGATTTTTGACATCTGCTCAACTCCTCTGCTTACCTCTTCACTGACTCTGACTCTGAGAGGAAAGCAGTGTGTGACTTACCGGGGCCCCCAAAGTCCCTACCTCAACATGCTCCCAAAACAGTACAACTATTAATGATAAAAAAGTTGTATCAAACACTAATTTTTGTCTAGAACAAATAGTGTAAAAATATTTTGGAAAATACTCAAGAAGCAGTTACTCATTACTTATATGATCAGTTAAAATAATCAAGAGAATGACAACCTAAAACTTCGACAATGAAAAGTGATCACGAAGACAATTTCTGGGAGTACTGAGCTACACATGAGTGGTGAAAAATGCTAGGACATCTAATGTAATGATCCAAAGAAAACTAACCAAGAACCAGAGATAAAACAAAATAACAAACCTGAATCCACAGTAGATGAGACATATAAGGTGGGAAGACTTAATTTTGAAAGATGAAAAATTACCTAAGTTAATTTATAAATTTAATTCATCCCTAAAAATGTAACAGGGATGTATCCATCAAAGGCTAGAGAAGCAAGCCCTTGACCAAAAGCAGTATTACTCTGCTGGCCTCTACCTTCCTCACTTGCTTTGGCTCTGAATAACTTTTGGCTGATTATCACATCAAAAATAATTTGCCACCAACAAAAATATCCTCTTCAAAAGAAAATAATACAATACAAAAGAAAACACTACAGCAATAGAAAGAATGATTAACAGGCACATGCGACAACCTGGATGGATTCCACAAACATGACAGTAAGCACAAGAAGCCAGACACAAGCACACACTGTGTGATTCCGTTTATGAAATCACACTAACTAGGGAGATAAATCTGTGCTGCTAAAAGCCAAGATCATGGTTACCCCTGAGTGGTAAGCTTCTGTTTTCTGATCTGAGTTATATGGATATGTTCATTTTGCAAAATTTCACTAAGCTTAAATACTTATGTACAGAAGGTACATGAAGTACCTTCATGTACCTTCTATTTCAAAGCAAAATTTTTAAAAAAGAATATAACAGAGAATTAAAAAAAAATTTCCAAAGCTTTGAAGCAAAACATGGCAGTTATAGGAATCTATGCTCAGACACTGAAAAGGCTATTTTGAAGATGACGAATCACAATCTAATGGAAAAAAATCAATCTCACAGTCACTATCTCGGAGTTACAGACCCCTTACGGGCATGCAACATTTACATACTCATTTTATTCTAGCTTCACTTTAACTCCAACCCAATATGTCTCCCTCATTCCATTCCTTTTACTTATATTTTAATGAATAAAGATGTATAATTATTGGCAACTTTTTCTTAAGTCATTACCTTTAAAAGAGTATATACTATATAAAAGACACATCACAAAGAATACACTTCATAATGTTAACCAGAGGGACAAATCTAGAATTTCTCAGGCTGACATCTAACTTAGAGAAAATTCAAGTGACAGTTTTATCAGGGAAAAATTCAAAAGACAGTTTTATCAACTGCAGAAGTTGAAAGATAGTATTAAACTTAGACCATAGTGATTGTTCTTCCCAAATTATTGCCTTTTCCTGAAAAACAGGACACCTATCAGAAACTCACTGCTTTCCTAAGACCTCACTATTCCTCTCTTCTGACACTGTTACAAAGTTTATTTTATCTGTCCATACTTCCCTGCAGCAGGTCCCATTTAAATAAGCCCAGCACAACCACAAAAAAACAGCAAGGGGATAGTAGTGTAAGAAATACAGCAAGATGGCAAGGGAGGACACTTGACCCCCAACCCTGCCTGGAAACCCTGATCTTAACCTTTCTCATTTGTGTTACTTAACTAACAATCCCTGTCTCCTGTTACCGCACATAAACATTTAAAAAATTTATATATTAATAAAGAGGTTTGTTTTTTAAAAAAATTAGATTACCTCGGGTTTGGGCAGCTTCCTTTAAAGCAGCTAGAAGATGAGGCTTCAAGTCATCCAAAATAAATCTTCCTTCAAGACCTGGGAAAAGGGACCTAAAGAGTAAAAAAGAATATAACAATTATCATAATCTTCTAATAATCTTTAAAAATCGTATGTTAAATGCACTATTTCATTTCATATAAATTATAATGCACACATCAAATCAAATAATAATACCTTTTAATCAGATATTAACTAGGCTTTGCTTTAAAGCATGAGCCATCACATGCATATTCAGATTCAGAAATATTCTAAACATCTTAGAATAAGATTAATTTTATTTTCTGAAACATCAATACACACCCTCAGTTATAAAGAATTAATTGTATTATTTCAACTAATTTAAATTTCATCAAAGTAATTTACTAGTTCTAAATCTGAACTAGTTGCCATTAGCACTTCATAATCATTGTTTTCAGTGTTCTGTTATTGAAATTTCCAAAGAAAAACAACTTCTTGGGTAATTTAACTGATAAATATTTGAAAGCTTTTTCGCTTAAAATGTAAAATGCATCTTTAGTTTTTTTAATAAAGTGTTTGTGTAAAAGTCTTCCTAACTATAACATCTATACAGATAACTGATGGATTGCACAATAAAGGGCTCTCAGTGCCGGCAAGGGATGGGAGTCCCCTAGGAGTAAGCAAGCATTTTAGGAGTGGGAGCTCTACCTTGGATAATCCTCGGAGGTAATATAAATAACGTCTTGATCTGATACAGATGAGGAGAAGGGGACAAAATTTCCATTTTGTAAGGGTAGCAGCTCTAGCCCAAGCAGCTCACTGTAGGCTTGGTCAGAAAGCACAAATTGTAAAAGATGAAGCTTCTCTTCAGCACTGCCCAGGTGCGCACACTTTCTCAGCACCTGCCGCACCCACCCAGGCGTCACCTTCCTCACAGGTGTCGCGCCAGAGGCAGCGGTGAGCTGAACAGCAGCAGCCACATTCACCGGTACCTTGGCAATTTGCTTCCCTGAGCTCTGGAGGTAGTTGAGCACAGTTTTTGTGTATTCCAAATTTTCATCAAGTTCTGAGAAGTAGGCCTGCTCCAACTTGACCCAATCACCACTAATGGAGTAGATCACTGCATTCTGGAACAGCTCGCTGAACAGGGGCTCTAACACTGGCTGCCAGTGCACCCTGACTTTGCTTGCCTCAGGCCAAAGCTTATAGATGACATCAACAGACAAGAGGAAGTCGGAGCTCTTTTCTGTCTCCAGACGTTTTATTGCATCTAAGATCAGAGTGGCATAAGCTTTGGGGACAACATTTACAACGAGAAATTCATTCCACAAGGCTGCTGGATCTCTCCATTGGTCCAGCTCTCTCCATTTTATGCTTCGGCGGTTGTCAGTCAGGCCAAAGAAGCCGCTGATGTGAACTGGGAGTCCTGTCCTGCTTTCCTCACCGGGTGGTAAAGGAAGAAAACAAAATGCTTTTCCTGAGAAATCAGATATTGCTCCTTTTGCTTCATCATCTCTGTTTGATAAAGACACAGCTATTCCAATGATTGGGACAAACTTCAACTCATCAGCTAGAGAGTCAAGTTTACTACTAATCCCTCGCCCGCCCACACTGTTACACACCAGCCAAGATGTCTTCTGTGCATCCTTGGTGCTCGCATCTTCTAAAACTATATTTACATGATATGTTACACAAGTGATGCTATCGCTTGGAATCTTTTTACAATAATTGCTTATGGCAGTTCCCAGAATCTTTATAGAATTCGGTCGCTCATGTTTCAGTGCCTTATTCTCACTTGAAGTCACTCTAAATAACAGTTTCTCTGTTCCATCAGCCTCTCGGACATACAAAGAGATGTCCTGCACACTTTTCAGAAAGAGAAGCACTGTGTCTGCATCTGCCCTAAAAGACTCAAACAACTCAAGAACCTTCTGCTTACTGTAGAGGTTACTGCTGAGCTGGGAAGGTTGTAGGCGAAGAGGGAAACGGAAAAATGTTCCTGGAAAATTGCCATTTACAAATGTCTCCTTGGTGCTTCCAAAAATGCCAACAAATGGTGCAAACTGGTCTGACAGTTCACTGATTTCTTTGCTGTCATCTCTGAGATTCCAACATTGGCCTGATTCATGTGGGCCAAAAAGTGTTTGATGAGGATCTAACATACCAATCTGGTCACCACTGAAGATACAAGGAACATCTGTAAGAAAAATTTAAGGCATGATCAACCCTGAAATGTAATGGACAATAATAACTGCAATTACAAATAAATAATTATAATTACCATTGAAATGTTACACATGAAAAAGAATGAACCATAAAATGACTTGAGAACAGATTTATCTAATAACAAACTTAATTTATACCTTTGTTAATGTAATTCTCTGAACTACCTCCTCTTTGGATGTAATTGAACCATGCTCACCTACCTCCAGAGAAGTAATCATGAAAACTAATGATTTCTCTTTGATTCACTCTAATAGTAAGTGCCAGGCATAAAGACTTTCTATGATTTGGGGGAAAACCAAGGCCATATCTTCAAATACTCATTAAACATGGCCAAGTGGATCCAATAAAAAAGAACAGAGTTGCACTCTATGCTCAAAATTTAATATTCAAAGATACACTGTAGTCAGGCATGGTGGCGCACGCCTGTAATCCACACACTCTGGGAGGCCAAGATGGGTGGATTGCTTGAGCTCAGGAATTCGAGAGCAGCCTGAGCAAGAATGATACCCCCACATCTATACAAAAAAGAAAAGAAAAAAAATGAAGACTGTAAAAAAAGTAGGAGAGTGAAGTACAGCCTACACTGTGCCCACCATGCCATTTAGTAAGCACAAGGCCTGGAGTGCATGTGTGCACACTGCCTAGGCCTCTAGAGAAGGAGTGCTTCTCACGCACGTGGGGAGCATGGCACCAGGCCAATCCTGCTCATGATGCTTCAACGTACGCACTTTTTTTATAACATGGACCCTAAATTGATACCAATGGCTTCATCTGTTCTTCAACCAAAGCCAGGGTGGTATTTCTACACTGGCAGAGAGCACAGATGTGTTAGACTTACCATACTGAGGAAATGCCTCATCATGGCACCCTCTAAGAGCCTCTCAAGGGTGCTTCTGACATATTTTGCCTCATATGCTGCCATTAGCAACTAAGCTTCTTACAAGATGCAACTTCACTGAAGTCAACCTTTAGTATATTATATCTACAGTTGGCAACTGCAGATTCAGTTGCCACAATCACTGACGTCTAAGCTCATAGGTATTTTAAGTTAGCAAATGTTAAGTCCACCTGGCTGGCCTGTTTTGTTACACAGGGCCACACCTCTGTCACTGAAATCAGGCCAGGGACTCTTGACAAAGGATAAGCATGACCTACAACCTTCTCAAATCCTCAGGTTAGGGAACAGTCATCCAGTTAATGTGCACACAATTATGCTCACTTTCAATTAAGAAATAAAACCACACTGAGATGCAGGTGCTGGGCAATCGGATGGGCTCTGACTTCACAGTTCATTCCTGCGGAAATCACTACTGTGCCCACATCATTTACAAATCCCACAGACCTGAGGGAGAACTTGCAAACAGATGGACACATGAATATTAATATTCATGGACCACTTATAATATTGTAATATAGAATTTCATATAATTTCTATTAGTATATATTTAACATTAATGTATTATTATTAATGCAATATGCTTACTAAATTTTAGCCATAGTTACAATGACTCTACTTCCCATTCCCTATAGGGAAGTCCCAAGTTAGGCCAACTGTCCAAGAATATCACCGCCCTTTGTCTCAAACATGTCCTGGTTTGAATGATATGGTACAGGGTCGTCCTAGCGATAGCTATACCCCTTGCCTGCTCAATCTTTCCTTCTCCCACAAGACATAGTTTGAGATTAAAAATAATAAGGACCAATTCCGTAAAAGAATTTTTATCACAAAACTATAGAAAATACTAAGAGCTTTACTTCTGGAAGAATAGCCATATGTTCTGCAGATGTCTACACTGCAAGAGTCTCAAGTCTTTCCTATGGTAATTAGGAACAAGACACCTCATATTCTAGTTTGGAAACAGGATTTCAAAGTAATCTTTAAAATACTTATAAATCGAAGAAGAGCAGATGTTTATAAAAGATGAAAAATATGCAGACACCAGAACCACTATAAAGATTTTCACTTTCTCAGTTATTCGGTACTATGAGATATTATACTTTCCTCTTTAATGTTCTAATAGTTAGAAATATATACAAAAAAACTGGTGATAATCTGTTTGACTCTGAAATTTGTAGGATGAAAATTTTCAGATAATATAATTCTGTGTATTTCAAAAGCTACATTTCAAATCTCACACAAAATTACTTAAGTACTATATTAACCAATTCCACTAGATCATAATGACTTTAACTTCTAGTATCACACAATGAAGTAAAACTTTGGTATAGTTACCATGGTAATTTCAGAAAATTCTAGACACTGATAACTTCATTGACATACTTCTTGCCACTGACGAATTTGGAAAAAATACTTTTAAAACAGCAACACCTTTGAAGTTAATCAAATAAATTACAGAATATATGCTAAAGTATTTCCAGTATCAAAACTGAAAAGCCAAATGCCATTACCTGTTATATGATAGACAGAATTAAACCCAATTCCAAATCTTCCAACCTTCAAAGGGTCATCCTTTTTCCTGCTTCTTGCTATTTCTTGAATGCCGTGCCAGTCCTCGGAGGTGAAAACTGCATTGTTGTACACATAGAGAGCTGACCCTGGAGGAGAGTACACAGCAGCTCTTCAGTGAAGCATGCCAGAGTGCCCAGCTCTGCTTCAAGAGCTTTCTCTATACAAAGCTCTTCTTCCAGGGGAAAATGGAGAGGAGTGAACCAAGTCGACTATAATTTCAATTGTTTTTACAACAGAAATAAAGATAAACATTGATGATAAAAATGAGCTGTAGAAGAAATATAGTATTGTTGGCTAAAAATCCAAAAAGGAAAAATTAAGGATGTTATGGTACTTATATACCAAAAATATAGGGCAAACAAAGAAATTAATCAGTGTACTTCTCTTTGCAAAATGTGTTCTAAGTAGCATATTTAACTATTTTTTTGGCAAAAGAAAAACATTTACAAAATAAATACATAATAACATAGTTTGAATATCTATATATTTCACAAAACGTAAGAAAATATAAACCGACCTCCTAACTGAAGAAACTATATAAGATAATGGATATGCTGTCTGTTTCACTGTAGTAACCATTTTACTATATATATTTCTAACATGTAATATACTTTAAAGAGACACAATAACATTTGCCTTAAAAAATTAAAAATAAAGAAACTTTGTTAATATGTTATTTTATTAAGGTGAAACTTAATCCTTTAACAATATTAATAACCACCTCGTAAGTGTCTGGAGTTTTGTTTTTTCATCAGCCTCTAGATTTTATAATGTAAGGCATTACACCTGTACAAATTAGAAAACTATTATTATGACAAACATTCAAATTATACAAGAATTATACCACCTATTTATCCAGAATAGTATCACCTATCTCCAGAGCAGATCCTTGAAACAAGTGTATTTATAGTTCTGCAGAAACATTTTTGGAACTTTGCTTTTTGAAATCTGTCTTCAGATTCTCTAACGTTCTTTGAATATATTCAACCATATTGTCATACTTTAAAGATGACTAATATTTTTCTTTCCAAAGTTAATGAAGTATAACATATATGCAAAAGTACAAAGATCTTAAAGGTACAGCTTGATGAATTCTTACAAAGCAAACCAGCCCACATAATCTCCATCCAAATGAATTGCATAGGGCACTTGCAGCACCCACAGATGCCTCTTCTCAGATCCTATAAACTCAAACATGGATAAGATGTTGGCCTAGTTTCTTTGACAAAACTGGAATGACTAGTCTTTTTAAAATAGCCAAAGTTGGGATATAAAAGTAGTCCAGGCTGCAAAGGCTTTTTGGAAAAGATGAGGACATGGTGATATGAGAGGACTCTGGAGTCAGGTGAGTTTGGGTGTCAGACCAAGATCACCAGTTACCAACTGTAGCACTTCAGGAAAACTGAAGCCATTAAGCCCAGTTTCTTCATCTGCACAAGAAAGATAGGAATAGTTTTATACCCACAAAGGAGTGCTGAGGATACAATGTAACAATACAAATAAGGGGCTCAGCACAGAACCTAGCAGGGAGCAGACGTCTAAATATTAGGTGTAATAATCAGACATTATTGCTATTATAATCAGTATTATTATATAACTCTGTTAGTCCTTAATATAATATTATTAAGTCTTTATATAGTAAGGAATTCTATACAATAAATACTACAAGAATAATAATAAAACAAATATGCTGCTATTACCCAATAGCTAACTACAAAGGTCATTACAAAAGTTTTGAGATAGACGTGTTATGGTCTATTATTTCACTTCTAAGAAACACAGTGGACAGCTTCCTTCCTGATTCACTGGTGCAAGTTTCAGCTTGCTCAGCTTATCAGTGTTGCTGGAAGGCTTCATTTGTTTACATCTACAGGACACTCTGACAGAATCAGCTATGAAGCTAGGAAGAGAACTTTTAGGTGATGATTTTCCATGATTTTAGAAGTAGGTTAAACCATTCGCAAAGCCTTAAGCATTTGCAGCAGGCTTGTTAGGGACCTCATTCCTTCCTGTGTGATAATTTTTTAGTGATTTCAAGAATTTAGAAGAGGCCAAACTTTACTGAGTGATGAGAAAAGGAGTGGGTGTCCAGCAACCACAGTGGTTGAGTAAAACACATCACCACTGTGGAAAAATGGTTCCCGAGAACAAAGTGACATTTAAGGATACTGAAGCAGCACTACAGTTTGGATCACCTGTAGTGTCCAAACTACTACGTGATTATCTTCAAGGCAGAAAAGTTTCATCCCCATGGGTGCCTCACACTTTGACAGGTGAGCAAAAGTACATCCATGTGGCATGGTGTGAAGAAACCCCACCATAGGCTGGTGCTCATTAGATTCAACAGAGGCAAGTCTAGACATGTTTCTGACATGTTACTGTGATGAGACCTGGACTTACCAGTTTGGTCCAGAGAATAAGAGCCAATTAACACACTAACAAAAGTGAAGTGGCCCCAAAGTGTCAGGAAGAAAATGGTGGCAACTATCGCTGGGAAGAATCAACATTGTTAAAATGTCCATACTACCCAAAGCAATATATAATTTTACTGCAATCCCCATTAAAGCTCTACTATCATATTTTAAAGATCTTGAAAAAAATAATACTTCATTTTATATGGAATCAGAAAAAACCTCTAAGAGCCAAGACATTACTCAGGAATAAAAACAAAGCAAGAGGAATCACACTACCATATCTCAGATTATACTGTAAATCCATAGTGATCAAAACAGCATGGTACTGGCACAAAAATAGAAAGGTAAATGTATGGAACAGAATAGAGAACCAACAGATGAATCCAGCTACTCACCACTACCTGATTTTTAACAAGCTGATTAAAAACATTGAGTGGGGAAAAGATTTCCTATTTAACAAATGGTGCTGGGAGAACTGGCTGGCAACCTGTAGAAGCCTAAAACTGGACCCACACCTTTCACCATTAACTAAGTGAGACTCTCAGTGGATTAAAGATTTAAACTTAAGACATGAAACCACAAAAATACTAGAAGAAAATCGGCCTGGGCGAACATTTTATGAGGAGGACACCCCGGGCAATTGAAGCAACATCAAAAATACACTACTGGGACCTGATCAAACTAAAGAGCTTCTGCACAGCCAAGAACATAGTAAGTAGGGCAAGCAGATGGCCCTCAGAACGGGAGAAGATTTTCGCAGGTTATGTCTCCGACAAAGGTTTAATAACCAGAATCCATAGAGAACTTAAACATATTAGCAAGAAGAAAACGAGTGATCCCATCTCAGGGTGGGCAAGGGACTTGAAGAGAAATTTCTCTGAAGAAGATCGGCGCACAG
>CAUYTI010093747.1:0-38413 GCA_963575145.1 Galago senegalensis
GCCCAAATGCCCATCGACCCATGAATGGATCAATAAATTGTGGTACATGTACACCATGGAATACTATGCAGCCCTAAAGAAGTATGGAGACTTTGCCTCCTTCTTGTTTATATGGATGGAATTGAAAAATGTTCTTCTTAGCAAAGTATCTCAAGAATGGAATAAAAAGTAGCCAATGTACACAGCCCTACTCTGAAACTAATTCATAGTTTTTATAGGAATGTCATAACCTAATTATAGCCTTAGAATATGGGAAGGGGGTAGGAGGGGGAGGTAAGGAGGCAGATGGGGGGAGAGAGGGTGATTAGTGGGGTCACTAATGGTTTATCCTATAAGGGTACAAGTGAATCTTTCTAAAAGCAGAGTATGAACGTTAAAATAACTAAGAAAATGTCATGAAGGTTATGTTAATCAGATTGATGAGAGTATTTCAAAATGTATATGAAAACAGCACACTGTACCCCATGATTGAATTAATGTACACAGTTATGGTGTAAGAAATAAAAAAAATAAATACATGGAGGAACAAAGGGAATTCTTCCCTTGAATCAAGGATTTAATGATTTTACCCATTCCACCTAGAGGCATGGGCTGTAGCCATGGTATGGTGTGATTTCAGACATTTACTCACAAAAAAATACTGGAGACTCAAAAAAGAAATGTGAATTAGAAGTATTTGAAAATTCCTCTTTATTTCTTTTCTTTTCTTTAGTTGAGACAGAGTCTCACTCTGACACCCTCGGTTAGAGTCCTATGGAGTCATAGCTCACAGCAACCTCCAACTCTTGGTCTCAAGTGATTCTCTTGCCTCAGCCTCCCAAGTAGCTGGGATGACAGGTGCCTAACACAGTGCTTGGCTATTTTTAGAGACTAGGGTGTTGCTTTTACTCAGGCTGGTCTTGAACCTGTGAGCTCAGGGCAATCCACCTACCTTGACTCCCAGAGCGCTAAGATTATAGGCATAAGCCACTACACCTCGCCAAAAATTCCTGTTTTTAAAATAAGGTCTTGGAACTTAATGTGCCAAAACCATCAATAATTTCTATAAGAAGCTCAGTGCCTGTTGCACAGTGGTTATGGTGCCAGACACATGTACTAAGGCTGGCAGGTTCGAACCCAGCATGGGCCAGCTAAACAACGACAACTGCAACCAAAAAATAGCCGGGTGTTGTGGTAGGTGCCTATAGTCCCAGCTACTTGGGAGGCAAGAAAATTGCTTATGCCCAAGAGTTTGAGGTTGCTGTGAGCTAGGATGCCAGGCACTCTACCGAGAGCAACATAGTGAGACTCTGTCTCAAAAAAAGAAAATAAATAAATTAATTAAAAAAATTAATTTCTACAAGAGACTAAAAACCTAACTGACATGCTCTGGAACTATGGACAGTCAGCTTACGTAGGTATCTACCCAGTCCTTAGCCCTACCCCAGATAGGCTAAAACATTGTTGAAAAATTAACTTTGTGCATTTTTTCATATACACTGATCACATATTATGGATTGGCTAGTATGTTGCCTGTTTTTCCTGGAACAGTTCTGTTTTATGTGTTTTTCTAAAATTCCCTCTTATAGCATTTTTCCCTCTCTTATCACTTTCCTGTTCAAGAGGGGCTAAACTAAAAAGATAAATACTATTTTGTATTTATGATGAATCATGTTATCCTAACAATATAAAACTAGTCTAGAATGACTAGCATGCAGGCAAAATTGAATCAAGTTTTGCTTTCTTATATGTATTTTTTTAATAGCCGTCAATGAGACTATACTTCAGTTTTTCACAATGCCAAGGATTGTGTTTCACCCTTTTGTCATCAGGGTCAGCTTTTCCTCCACTACTGAGATGTCCCTGATTTTATAATAAAACTAATCAATAGTTTCTGCCCTTATGAGGGCTTCAAATAGTATTCTCCCAGTCTCTCTCTCTCTCAGACTCTCTCTCTCTTTCTATCTGCCAGCTATTTCTATATCATCACCTATCTATTGCATACTCATTAGAAGCCTTTACTTCAGGTATTATATATAGAATGAGTTACTTTCCCCCCTTTGGAGATCTGGATTCGGTGGTGGGAAGCTCATGAAGTCACCTTGTTTTCTCTAGTCACAGAAGAGTAAAACAATATAATTGGGGTGGCCACTGGCCTAACCTTGAAGGAATAGCAGGGGTATACTAATTTTAAATTTAATATAGAAAATAATAACATTTTTGACATGTGGACACATTCTTGTTGAACATAACTGTGACTTTGGAAAGACATTTTTTCTTCTCATTTAAATTCACAGTAATTTAACTTCTTGTGCCAGTTTTCCTCTCCACAGGCTAAGCCAGCATGGCCACATCGGCTGGTTTGCTCTTCTGTAACCTGGAGAGAGCGAGACAGTTCAAACAATGGGCTCAAGGGCAAACCACACAGTGCCTGAGAACAGGCCTGAAAAATCCTGAAAAGATTTCTAATGCAGGCCCTTTACAGAATTAGTCTACCTTTATACATGGTTTCCTCAACACCCCCCCTACATTCGAATATAGATAAATGAAGGAAACTAAAACAAATCTGTCGTGAAGGGATTAATTTAAGCTATCATCTGGGATTTTGTTTGCTTCCTTTCTTTTTTTCTTTGGTTTGGTTTTATTGTACTGTTCCCTCTTTAACTCCCATTAACACTGAAGAATTCTAATTAAACAAGGTGAACAAAGATATCATTTCTGGTGTAAGCCTTGGACTGGATTGAACGATGCCATCAGGAACACTTTGAATCCCTTCTTTGTTTTACAGCTTTACCATTTCTTCCTTTAATTACTTTCTAACTTTTAGCTAATGCCTTCCTAATTGTCAACTCCAAGGCATCAGGCTAGTATTTATTTTATTCCCTCTCTTTGATATTGAATAAAAAATAGCCTTCCTCCCTGCAATTCCACTTCAGAACTCGAACAATGTCCTTCTACTTCTTTTCTGACTATTTCTTGTTCATTCACTTGTCTCATTAGTAGGATTCTCTTCTTTTGGTTCAATAAGCATTCTTCCCTTGCTATCGTTGTTCTTTCTCTTTTTAAATTTTTATTTATTTTTTTAGAGACAAAGTCTCACTTTATTGCCCTCGGTAGAGTACTGTGCTGACACAGCTCACAGAAACCTCCAACTCCTGGGCTTAGGCAATTCTCTTGCCTCAGCCCCCCGAGTAGCTGGAACTACAGGTGCCCCCCACAAGGCCTGCCTATTTTTTTGTTGCAGTTTGGCCGGGGCTGGGTTTGAACCCACCGCCCTTGGTATATGGGGCCTGTGCCCTACCCACTGAGCCACAGGCACCACCCTTGTTATTTTTTCTCATCTCAGTTGTGCTACTTAGGATAGTCACAAATACGAATTTGAATCTTAATTGAAGGAAGTTCATTTTTATGTACATAAACCAAGAACATAAGAAGAGAAGGTCATTTTCTCTTCTATCAGTTTTACATCAGTTCCATTTATTCTACATAATCAATGTGACTAGATTCTGCTCCAGTCTGTATCATTGCAAAAAATATGTAAATACATACATCTGTGTGTTTCCTGTTAGTTAAGCATATGATGCCAAATTATGTATATTCCTTTATATCATGTCTTTATTATTTAAACATATATTCTGGAAGTCATTTTATTTACTGCTCAACAGATTTTGATGCATAAATCATCAGATATACCTAACCTGAATCTTAGGAGATATAAACTCCTTCAATATAAAATAAAGACTTTTTGCTGCCCAAAATATTAATACAAGGCTTTGAGTATTCTTTTACCATGTAAATTTCCAAGTCTGCTGGTGCAACCACAACATGTCATTGTCTCTGTAATCTCCATTTTTACCAAACAAACTAAAATGTCCAGGCTCTCTCATGAGCCAGTACTTTGTTGTCTGTCTATATATCACCTTATACCACCATTGATGATAATTTGAGTATCACTAAATGCTATGATTTTATCCTTCAAGGAAAGAGACTGATTTCTGTTACTGGTATTTTCTCCTAACACGACTACTTGAGAAGCACTATTACTCCAGGAACAGTCTGTAATAATTTACAGATTAGACCAAAAATTTCCTCACCCCTAAGGAGGAAAAAATCTCTCTTTTACTTCTTTTTAAATGCATCTCTTCATTGAAAGTTCCCAGATCCCCCAAATGCTGGGTAACCCAACCTTTTAGTTTTGTAAAGACAGATATGCACCAGACACACACATCCCAACAAATCCTAGGGAATATATATTCAGAGAAAATGAATGACTCAGAGAACTAAAAAACGAAACTGCACCCCACGCCTAACACAGCTTAATTTGGTTAACAGAAGAAAGGGGTTAACCACTCTGGAAAAAGACAGTTTTATAAAGAAGCTGAAGTTCATTGCTTACAGAAGATCTAGTTTCCAAAAAACACTAAGATTGAAAAGAGCCAAGAAAATATAATTCATGATGAAAAGAAAAATAAGCACAAAATGAACACACAAATAATCAGTGTAAAAGTGTACACGTAAAAATTGTAAATGACAACTTCATGCACCCTCTGATGGTGGGGCCCTGACAGACTTCTACAACAGAATACTGCACAGTTGTAATGGATTTTCATCTTATCTTGTAACAAATGATGGTGACAAAAATATAATAAGATAATCAAAAATTTTCTAAATTCTAAACAAAGATCTTTATCAATTTGAATTTTGAGTAAGGATTACTGGCTTCATCAGTATAGAACTTCACATACGTTCATAATGCCAAATCCAGATTAAGACATGTTAATTTTATATATGTGCCATTTTAACATGCAGTCTATTTTTTTTTAACTGCTTCCGTGCTTCATTGACTTTGTCCCTCCCCACAGCCTTATGAGTCGGGCATTGCTATTATTCCAGATTTTTAGTTTTAATTTCAAATTAATATGAGGGTACACATCTTTAGGTTACATTGTTCTCGCCTCCAAGCTAAAGCTCAAGTCGTAATTGAGCCTTCCACTCAGGGGTCGTGCTGAACACCCTCACAAATAGGCAGTTTATTAACATGTAAAACAAAGTAAATTTTAAAAGTTGCACACTTTTGAAATAATTAAATTTCAGCCTTATTTCTCTTTCCCATGGAAAAATTTAATATATCTTATTTCCATAACAAATTGTATTATATGAGAAAATGAGAATCTTTCCACTATTCATAAAATGATTCGGAAATACTTTCATAAAAACACATTTGAAATAACACTGGTAATGACATACCACTTAAATAAGATAAATAGGAATATAACCGCAACTGCCTATCCCAAAACAATGGTGTTGAATTTCTTTGGAAATATTTGAGAAATATATTTCTGTTTTTAATTTCACGTTGAATACGTTTAAATGGAAATGATTACTGAACATTGGATACTAAGTAAGAGTATTAACCTATACAGATTCTACTGGAAAATTACACATTTCCTATCAAATGCAGAAATCCAGTGGGATTTTATTTTGTCAAGAGTAGCTAAACTTTCCTTATATTTTATCTGTCCTATTACATCATTCGATCCAGTGTTGCACAGTTAGTAGTACATACATCTCAGTTGATTCCATTTTAATTTCTACTTCTGTTCATTGGTCACAGATCTTAACTTCAGACTAAAGGAGCTTACAGGTACCTTCCATTAACCAAAGAAAGAAGTGGTTAGGTCAACAAAAAACTGACTCTAGAGAACTCACCAAAGTACATGTATGATGGGCTACTATCGAAATCTTCAAAGTTCAAAGATAGAAGTAGCTCAGATTAACCACTGAATATACAACCACATAGTTTTACCCCAATTCACTTCCTAATTTAAGTTCCAAGATAATCCTAAATTGAAGAAAATATTTTAAACACTTTCCATGCAAAATACACATTTATATGAGTGCCTACTCAGGTAAGGCAACAATGAGAAATATCACTTCTTAAATGGTTCTATAGTGAACTGTGATTGTTATGGCCTCTGGTTGCCCTTATTACTTTTATCATAGGTATACATCCTACAATGCCTTGGTTTAAAAGCATGAAAGTCCAAGGTGCAATTTTAAAAGCAGAATAAATATGTCTTATCATACAGAAACTGAGTTACGTAACTGTGTTACGGTTTTTGAATAAAAAGAAAATGTTTGGTAAAAAAGTAGAAAAGAAACTGAGCAATTAAACAGAACTCTAGCAATTGTACCATCGTCTGTCAATATTATTGCTTTATGTGGATTGTATGCACTACAGAGGATGCTTACAGAAACTGCAGGTGCAGTGTGTCTTAAGCACTTGTTACACTTATTTTTACAATATCTCTGCAGGTTAAGTGTTATCAACTCCATTTTCCATCTAGAGCAATTTAAGTGCCTTGTTCAGTTTAAAGCATACTAAAACTTTACTGTAAACATCTTACTCAAATAGAAACTGTGCAAAGCGATGTACATGCAAACCCTTTCAATTCTCCGAAGAGAATGTTGTGTTTATTTCTAACACCAGAATGGTTTGTATTTATTTATATATTTATGTCATTTGTTTTTAACTATACCTATGTAGGGAAGCCTGTCTTTCAGATATAAGTCTTAACTGGCATATCAGCTATCACAATAGTAAACTCTAACAACTATTAGCTTAGTGAATGAATAATACAGAATTTCAGCTCTGTGGGTTTTCACCAGAATAGAGAACCTGGAGTTTAATCCTATGTTCACTGATGTTCAATCTTTATCAAACGCCCAAACTCCAAAACTAGAAGATGATGTCCTTGGATATGGCCACTTAACAGCACAGTTTTGTACATGGATTGCATTGCTCTGAGCCCTCATAAAACTGCTTTGCTAAAATGTGTTACAAGGAGAGTTTTATGGAAACATGGTTGTGAAACTTGTTTTATTTTTTATCTGAATATTATTGAACATAGTGATCAATATATCACAATGTATGTCTTCAGGGAGACTCATGGGATAAGACTCAGTCTCGCAAACTAGAATACTTAGACTTCCCTAACTTCTGCCTAACTTTGGACACTATAAATCATGTACCTGAGAATCTTTTCCCTTGACAGTGATTTCTAGAAATCACAGAGCAAATGTGTGGCCCAATTCTAAGTGTCTAAGACATTATGGGATGTGTTTCATCCCTGGCTTCATCTTATTTCTCTTACCTTTAAATCCCTTCACTATTATTACCACAGTTATTCATACTGTTATGCTGTTTATGTTTTTAATCTGATTTATATGTTATCCATATAAATTTTCTCAGAATTCATTCCATAAAATGAAAAATTTGATGCAGTTTTCTTTGAAGTCACTCAGTATAGTAAATTCATTAAAAAGTCATAATACAGGAATATATTATTATGGGAGACACGAGTGTGAAGCCAGCATTCAGAGGTGAGTCAAATACAGTTGATCAAATTGGGCTACAGATTGGTTTCATTATTTTCATGTGCACAAAGGAAGACATATGATTTGTGACAAAATTGACCTAGGGGAGATGTCTTTTAAAAAGGAGCGTATTGGTTCTGGAAACACCATTTCCCCCCAAATTTAGTTTAAAAGAAAGACACCATGATGATATTCAACTCCAGTTTTACACTATTACCGAATCAAGTGAACGTGTAGTATTAGAAGGAGGGGAACACAATTCTTTGTTTCCATGGAACATTAGGGCTCAAGAGACTAATTAACATCACTGATTTATACTAAATAATCAAAGTATCTCTTCAGTGCTAATAAAATGCAATCCAAAAAATACTTAGAGAAGAAATTGGGTACAGCTCATTTTGTAATTACAAAGTACATTGTAGATGAATATTTTGCTCTAATGGTTGAATTGCTTCTGATTCAAGGGATAATATAACGTGTGTTCTTTCAAAGCGTTTGCAAGCCTTGTGAGTACAGGTTAAGAAGGAGCTTACTTTACAAAGTGCTGTGATGATGCTGTTATGACTTAAATAATGACAATGTCCAGAAGCTTGTGTGCTTCTCTTCATGTTCAATGCCCTCCTGCTCCTTATTCTAAGCTTTATAAAGAATGTACCACAGACTAGCACACACGTGGGAACTTAATAGGATTAAATCAGCATGTACAATATGTGGGAACATGTGTACTAATTCAAACATAATTAGAGAAAATTATAATTGTAAAAAATAAGTTACATTTTTAATTATTACCATTCACATGTTTAACTAATAAAGTACATTCCCACCCCTAGGCTGATTCCTTATCTTACTGTAGTTGGATTATAGAACTCATCGCTTCTTGATATAGTATTTATATTAATTTGTTTTTAAGTTTTTTTATCCATAGTACTCCAGTAAATTGCAATCTGTTTGAAGAAGAAAAGGGGTTTTCACTCTTCCAAAGCATGGTCTGGAGGCTATGTAAGCAAGCACGTTCGATAGTGTTTATAATGCTCATTCCTGTGTTGCTGGGCTCTCCTCCGTGTTTATCATTCCCCCTTGCCACCAGCGGTCCAATTTAGGTGCTGCCAACACAGACATTTGTTGATATTTGGAAAGGAAAAGGAAAGGAGAAGCCAGTATTGCTTCTGCAGCCGAAGTAGGCAAGGCATGGGCTTCTACAGACAACCAAGGGGAAGTCTTGCTGGCAGATTCAGGGAGTATGGTCAATCACCTAATTTGCTGCTGTAGGTAGCTAAAACCACTGATAGATATTTTTGATAATTCCCATATTTCTTATCTTAAATAATATCACAATGGCTTCCCTGACACTTTTTCTGTCAGTAATGTAACTTTTTTTCATCTTGCAATTTCCTGTATTGTTATTTTTAGGGTATACATATCTAGATGTATCTATAGTCTCCATCCTATATCTTAAATTAACAGTGTTTGGTAAGCATCCAGTATAGGAGTGAGTGACAGTAATATCATTGTAGAGATTACGTGACATTAATACAACTTATTATACACATGTACACGCAAAAACAAAAACAAAAAACAACAGGAGAAAATTCTCTGGCTACTCCCAGAGAAGGTGCTCCCCATCATTGTTTCAGTGTCAGGAAGCAATAAATCCCCTGAATAGATATAATGTGGTGAAAAAGAACAGAAATCAGCAGAATTTATTTCATCCCGACAATATTGTGCAGCATCTTGAAGTAGAAAGCATTTTTTATAGTCGTTGCTTTCTCTCATTGTAAATACTGAACCAAGCCTGCCTCCCTGAATTCTGAACCACTAGTTTATATTCTGTCCTGATATTGCACGATGGTATCGTCTGCTTCCCACTCTGTTTCCGTGAAATAGCTCTTGGTTTTATGAACATGGAACTTCACGGACTCTAACTCACTAAAGCCACATCTTATGCAAACCTGGTCGTGGCTTTCCTTCAAACTGTAAGTCTGTAGCCATTTACAGTGAATCTTCCCCTTCTCTTGATGGGTAACAAGGTAACTGAGATGGGCAGAATGCTATTTCTTTTCTTGCAAAATTAGTTTGATGCTGAGTTAGTCACATACTTGACACCTGGTAATCTAATCTGCATTAGACTAGCACATTCTCATTCTGACTTTCTGATTCTAACTTAATAAAGCTTGGGTTTCCCAAAATTGTAGAACTAGACATTTTTCAAGATAGAAAGCTTTTGCTTTGGTTTCGTCCATTGGCACCATCTCCTCTTGATTTCGTCACTAGGACAATCACTATTTTCTGCGCTAAATGGTCTCCATAGCAGCAGTCCCCAAACTTGGCACCAGGGGACTGGTTTCATGGAAGGCAATTTTTCCATAGATGGGGGGGTTGATGGGTGGTTTGGGGATGATTCAAGCAAATTGCATCTCCACGTCAGATCATCAGGTGTTAGATTCTCATAGGGAGCAAGCAACTTAGATCCTTCACATGCTCAGTTTATGGCAGAGTTCATGCAGCTATGAGAATCTGTCACTACTCATCTGAGATGAGGCAGAGTTCAGGTAGGGATCCCAGCAATGGTGAGTTGCTATAAATATAGAAGAAGCTTAGTTCTCACCAGCAGAGAGCTCCTACTGCTGTGCAACCTGCTTCCTTAAAGGCCACAGCCTGGTACCAGTCCAGGGCCAGGGGTTGGGGACTGTAGTTCTATAAACTCCATCAGTTCAAAAGAAGATTTTGGATTGACCCCAGCGTTTTCTGTTCTTGCTCATGGAGAGATGCTCACAGGTCACTCAAAAACAGTCTTCCCTCTGGCAGGTGAAGAAGAACAAGTCTTCAATCACTGTTGCCGCCACTCAAATCAATGCCAACACTGATTTGATCTCTACATTTCTTTAGCATACTTAAAACTGAGCTCTCCTCAGAACCCACACAGGGCTCTATTATCTTAAATTCAGAATCAGTGAAGTCACACAGCTCAGTCTTGAGTACTGAACTCTCAGCCTGTGAAATCCTTTTTGTTTTCAGTTTTATCACTTTTATTTCTTAAAAATATTCCAATTCATGGATATAACACAGTTTATGTATTCATTATACTCTCTAAGAATATTTTTTTCTTTTTTTTATAAATAACGCCACTATGAACATTCTCGTATATATTTACATATTTCCTTGGTGTAACATCCAAAACTGGAACATCAGGATCATAAAATCACAATTTTGGTATGAAATATCAGCCAAATTCCAGGATGGCTGTACCAATTTAGACGCTCACCAAATATATAGGAATTCCTGCAGCTCCACATCCTTCCAGACACTTGGTATTGTTAGTGTCATACTGTCCTTTTTATTTATTTATTTAAAACTATGTGCTTTTTATTTGTTCTTTTTATAATATTACAGAGGTACAGATGTTTTTGGTTACATGTATTCATGGTGTTATGTTTGAGTCAGGTTATAAGTGTGCCTATCAGCCGGATGGTATGCACCAAACCCATTAAGTATGTTTTCACACACCCTCTGCCTCTCCCTTACCCTTTGCTTGGTTTCCACTGAGTTTTACTTCCTTCTGCGCACGTGTGTCCTTATTGACTAGTTTCAACTTAAAAGCCAGCACATTGGCCTAGGCAAAGGATTTTTGAAGAAGACCCCAATGGCAATCACAGCAACAACAAAAATAAGTAAATGGGACTTGATTAAAAATTAAAAACCTTCTTTATAGCAAAGGAAATAATCAACAGAGCAAACAGACAACCTATGGAATGGGAGAAAATATTTGCAAGCTATAGATCTGATAAAAGACTAATAATCAGAATTTACAAGGAACTTAAACAAATCAGCAAGGAAAAATCATGCAACCCTATTTAAAAGTGGGCAAAAGACATGAACAGAAGCATAGTTTAAAGGAATCTAGACAAATGGCAAATAAACATACACAAGAATGCTCTATGTCACCAATTATTAGGGAAATTAAAATGAAAACAACTATGAGATATTACCTTGCCCTGTTAGAATGGCTTTTATTAAAAAGTCCAAAAATAATAGATGGTCATACATTTATACACTAATCTTAATAGATTTGTAGTGTAGCATTGCATTGTGCACAATAGGTGAGGTGATGGTTGTGTTAATCAGTTTGATGTAAGCATTTCACATTGTATATCAAATCAGCACACTGTACCCCATAAATGTACACAGTTATGATGTAATTAAAAAATTACCACCACCACCCCAAGAAACAATAGATGCTGGCGTGGATGAGGAAAGGGATGCTTATACACTGTTGGCAAGACTACAAGTTAGTACAACTTTTATGAAAAACAGCATGGAGATCCCTCAAAAACTAAAAGCAGACCTACCATTTGATCCAGCAATCTCACTCCTAGGTATTTACCCAGAGGAAAATAAGTCATTTTATCAAAAACATACCTGCACTAGAATGTTTCGCAGCACAATTGATAATTGCAAGGATGTGGAATCAACCCAAATGCCCAACAGTTCCTGAGTGGATTAACACAATATAATTTATATGTAACATGGAATACTACCCCACCTGAAGAAGAATGAGGTAAGGCTGTCTGCAGCAATGCGGATGGAACTGAGCCCGTTATCCTCAGTGAAGTACATGAAGAATGGAAACACAAACACCACACACTCCTAGAAAACCTTTTTGACATCCTCAGGCCAGTGACAGAAATTCCCTAAAAGGAATTTGGAATTTGGAAAAGTTCCACTTTAAGGGACACAGCTTTTAGTACAATTTAGGTACTCATTAAAAGTATGTATTAGAAAGCTGCAATTGTACAATTAAATACAATTTAAATACTTTACGTACAAATATATACTTTAAATGTATATTTAAAGTGTAACAAATCCAACACAAATAGTTATTTCCCATCACTCTAAATCTTTTTCCCCTATTGATAAAATGGAACACAATTTATCTAGTTGCTCCAGCCCAAATCTTGTGTTTTTTAAGCCTTTTTTTCACCCCTGTATTTAATCAGTCAACTGTTCTATTTCCACCTCTAAAATAAAACGTCTCAAACTGATGTGCTTCTCTCCCTTGTTATTCTTCTTACTTTAGTGCTTGGGTCATTATCAATTCTCTGAAATTATCACAGAGCCTTTGCCTTGGACTTCTCACCTCTGATACCATCTGTCTTTCACACTGATGATTTTTACTCGTGTGTTAGGGAAAGAAAACAACTAGGTAATCTTTAACTTTTGGGTTTAACTGACAAAATTCTGTATCAGAGACTTGCTTCTAAAATCTGTAAAATTTGACTGCACTGGATCTGTCATCCCATGTAGCCACAGGGCATGTGCTTCTCGGTGCCAACGTGTCAAGTCTTTCCCATGGTATCCTAAGCCTGAGAACAGGTATTGGCTGTCAATTTTCATCCTTTATACTTACTCTATTGTTTTTTCATGTGACAAAATCAACAGAAAAAAAAATGTTTCTGGTAAGTGCACATCACTATCAAAAGATATAAACCTTATACATTTCATCATTATAAAATAAAATCTAAATAAAGCACAGATATGTATACATATAAAGAGAGAGAAGGAAGAATTAAGGCATCAGGGTAGAGATAATAAAATTTAAGGTTCCTTGTAATACCTGAAATACAGTCATTTGAAAATGGAACTACTTCTCCAACAATAATCCTTTATCCATAATAAGGTAAACCTAAAGCCTTCTAAGTTTTTAACATCCCTTTAAATACAGTGTCTCCTTTGATCCTCACAACCCTGATAAATGAAGTAAAGTTGATTTGTGAACCTGGGCACAATTAATCGTAAATCAGGAAATATATATCTTGATCTTTTGATTCTTAGACTTCAGGTCTAACCGAGGAGATGCACATCTATGATATCTCCGTTATAAAGTAATTAAGAGTGTCTACCTCATTTGCCTCTCATGTTCACAACACTGATAACTCAAGAGGTCTTCATTGGGGCATAGGAGTGTGAGGGTATAACCCATAGATCGTGATCTTTTGACTGGAAAGAGACAGCCTAGTTTAATGAAGAGAAGGTAGCCTGGGATGAAAAGATGTCGAACTGGGTCGACATTCCAGTTCTGACATCTACCACCATCTGCTGAGAACTGAAACGTGATATAATTTTCTGAATTGAGCTCACTCTGCAGATTACAGAGGAGAATGAATGAGAATATATTAGGGACTATTCCTTTCTCCTTGCCATGCCCAGCCACATAACCTCGCCATACCCAATCCACTCTGGTCAAGCATATCTGGGTAAACCTAGTGGTTAATACCAAACAGGATGCTGAAACTGAAGGAAGGGCAGACAGTGCTGTAGCCTGGAATTAGAAATACCCGAGGGGTGAGAGTTTCATTTTAAAAAGACAAAGCTACATGGTATGACCCATTATTTAAAGTAACAAAATTGAGAAAGGTAACCACTGATTAGGGGAAATGTATTTTATATCCTTACATTCAGAAGTGAATTTGAGAATAGAGTATTAACTTTGGAATTAATTAATTAACTTTAGAATTACCTCAAAATTAAAATAAAAACATCCAGTTTGAAAGACTATGGCAAACAATTAAAATGACATTTTCCTTCTTCAAAGCTGTAGTGTGACCTGTCACTATGTGTTTGTAATTTCTTTCCAAACTTAGGAAATCAACTGCTGTTTTCCTTCTTATATTTAAAAATGCAAATAAGCAAAGTACATTAAGAAAAAAAAAAAAAAAAAACTCCCTGAAGTGGGATAAAAGAAAAAAGCATCCATATTTCTTAGAGATTTTGATTGAAAGTAGCCTTTGCTTATTTACCAAAGTACATTCTTAGTGAGATTTTTTTTTTCTCAAACCAATTTGGAAATGCTACCTTGAAGAGTGATATTACAGAAGAAGCACTTTCTTAGTTGACAAGCCGCCACTATTCCTCCTCACTGAACACTCTACTTTTCATTTCTTGCTATGACAATGGTGTTAAAATCTCCAAGTTGGTGTTTACGCTGCTCTGAAACTGTTCCATCAATTTGGGAGCCTTAAATTTCTTTCTAAGGAAACAAAGTTGATAGGGCTTTTGAGCTTGAAAAGAAGTGTGTCTTAGAATTGCTATTGAATAATGCATAGATAGGTTTTTCCAGATATGTTAGGTTTATCTTTTTTTGCTGTAATGGAAAATTTAGAAATTTTACATAAAGAAAAATCTAGCATTTAAGTTTCCATATTTCACTTTATAGGATAATAGAAACAAGTAGTGATATTATCTAAGGCCAGAGAATGGCAGCCAGTGCCTAGGGCTCTGGTGTTTTCTCTAGATGAAAAATGCCCCAGTGACATGTGGACAGTGTATACTAGCAAGCTGCTGTGGTCATTATCATCTCAAGGCCACTGTGTTAAACATGCATATTCATTTTGCTACATATCACACCATGCCCAGCATACAGAGTTCTGCCACTTCCCCAGGTCACTGTTCCAACCCTTACCCACATCTGCATCACTGCAGGCCTGTGTAGTTCATGGTGGTGAGTTGCACGGCTTTTGAACCTCAGAAGATCTAGCGAAGCAACATTTCAATGTGAGCTAGGAACGTGAAATACCTTTCTTTGGGATAACAGTCTATATCCTTTGAATGAGTTGTACTACCCATCTAATAATTTTATTTGCATAGTTTTGTTTGGGGTATTTACTTTGATTCATTCAGAAATCAAAAATATTCAGGCAAATGAATTAGAAATTAGCAATTAATTACAAAATTATTCTTGGTAATCATTACCTTTTAGATTATTTATCTTTCTTATCCTTATTTATTATTATTATAGTTATTTATTTTTAACTTTATTTCAGGAAATATTCAGATATACAGAAAAATACTGTTATGGTTTTATAAGGTCCAGTTGACCTTAAAGCATCTTCATTTTGTTGACTAGATACTGGAAGGCAACATCATTCTTTTGTAGGAATTAAGTAAATTACAAGTACCTTCCCACCAATCATGGAGCTTTGACTGTGGCTAAAACCTCAGAGTTTAAAGACAGTGATACTATTGCATGATGAAACAGGGGTTGGGTGTGGTGGCTCACACCTGTAATCCTAGCACTCTGGGAGGCTGAGGCTGGTGGATTGCTTGAGCTCACAAGGTTTGAGACCAGCCTGAGCCAGAGTGAAACTTTGTCTCTAAAAATAGCTGGGCATTTTGGCTGGCAGCTGTAATCCCAGCTATTCTGGAGGCTGAGGCAAGAGAATCACTTAAGCCCAAGAGTTAATGGAGGTTGATGTGAGCTATGACACCACATCACTCTACTGAGGGTGACAAAATGAGACCCTGTCTCAAAAAGAAAAAAAAAAGAAAAAGACTAAGAATATGGGGAGGGGGAAGGGAGAGCAGAGGGGGTAATGGGTGGAGGGAGGGGGTTTGGAGGGATCACTTCTGAGGTTGATCTTACAGGGGTACAAGTGAATCTTTCTAAGAGTAGAATAAAATGACATGAAGGCTGTGTTGACCAGTTTGATGGAAGTATTTCGGATTGCATGTGAAACCCCACACTGTACCCCAGAAGTGCATTAATGTACATAGTTACCATTCAATTAAAAAAAAAAGAAAAGAAAAAGAAAAGAAAGAAAAGAAAATTCAGTGAAAATGGAAATCACAGTGGCCGGCAGGTACTATTAAGTGACATCACTTCATTGATGTACTTTTGTGTGAACACTTGCTTCAGAGTTTGCAGATATATTCATAGTGAAGGTCGGCTCTGTATTTAAATGGCTTCCCCAGTTCTCATTGCCCAAACCAATTAGTGAGTCTTTAAGACCAAGTATCTTTATTATATAAAATTAAAACAACAAAATGTGAAATTATTAACTCTTTCTACTGTAGAAAGTGACCAATTCTTTTCCTTCAATGTGTAAGTGGGAATTCCTTGGTATCTCTTGCTCTTTTGATGAATCAAGAGTAAACGTCAAAGTTAAAGATGATTATACTTTAATTTTGATTCCTCTAGACATATTTACATGACTGGCAAAGGAAACCATAGAAAGACAGTGGTGTGTTTTTCTTTTGTTGTTGTTTTGTTTGTTTGAATTTAAATCTAATTCTGAGATCAGACTTCCAGTTGGGTGGTTGAACCAAGCAATTGTCTTGGACTTGAGTTAGTCCTTTTTCTTCTTCTATGGACTGATATGAAGATTTCTTAGTTGATATAATATCATAATACAAATATCAAAATACTGAATAGTGACGGCTCTATTCCTACAATACCAAACCTGTTCCTGTTCTCTGCTGTTAAATGTACTGAGCTTCACAGCATTAAGTTTAATGGCTAATATTTACTTAAATACTTTTTGTTTTACTTTGCTTTCTGTTATGTGAATATTCCCCTGCCATCTGCAGAATCTGCAAGCTGAAAGCAATAGGATGCTGTTGCTTAAAATGTATTTTGAAATCTTCCAATTATGCTATCAATATCTTAGAAATTACCCCTTCTGTCTCATCTCTGGCTCCTTGTTATAAGGTCAGATTTTCTTAAGTTGTTAGTAAATAGTTTTTTGAGAGTATCAGACAACTTATTCCAGGTGCAAAAGGCAATGATCGATAAAAATGGCGATTCTTTCCTAAGATTCCTTAAGTAAGAATTAAAAATTATTTTTATGTAGGTTGTTTCTCTGCCATGCTCCAAAATTTTAAAAATTAGATTTTTTATCATTAGTTGAAGAAATTGAAGATTATCTGAAATTTATATGTACAGATTAGTGTATCTTATTTTTAATTCAACTAGCTTTTTACTTTATATCCACACCATACCCAAATCAGAAATGTCCACATTGGTATCAGAGTCCATACTTCACATTTTAAGATTAAAAGTTAAGTCTAAATATGTGTTTATTGATTGGATTTTATCCCTATCTAGGGTCTACTTGTTTAACAGTTGTACAATGTCCCCCTCATTTTTGGTTTATGCATTACGTATAGAAAAGAGGTCTTAGATTTCCAAATTTTGGCTTGGCACAGACTTTGTACCTTCTACTTTTTCCCTACATATCCATCTCCCAGGAGAATTTAATTCTTATTAAGGTATGATGGGTTGGGAATGATGCTTTCTTATTCATAAATACTACCTGTTCTCATTTTTATGAATTAGCAATAAAAAAGGTACTTTGACAGGACGCCTGTCAATATTTGTAAATTTATCTTCATTGAGGTCATCATTTCTTTGGTCTCTGAATTACTGGCCATAGACATTGGGAGATCTTGACATGTTTGAGAGCCTGTTGGTGTGGTTTTTATTACATTTCTGCTTCTAGCAATGTTCCCTGAAGAATATGAGCCTTTGTGCTTGTAGACAAAAAAGAACTAACTATAGAGACGAGTAGTTATTTTTTCTTATAATGGTGAAACCTCCTCCCCCAAAAAACAAAAGATATAAAGAAAACAAAATGTAAACATACAAGAGTGTACTAACATTAAGAAAATAAGGCATAATCATTCTCAATAAAGGCCATACATAGCAGGTAAATCAAACAACACTGATAGGACAAAGAAGTGACTTTTTGAAGAAGTGATTCTTTTGACTGACATTTTTTCCTGACATATATTTCCTTTAGATTTTGCTCTTAATTTTAACTAAATGTTTAGTTTGACATGTCTGTTAATAACCTATTTTGTAATAACGGTTTATAGGATTTTAGCAAACTGGATAATCATGATGTAGACATCGAAAATAGTTTGAATAGTTTGAATGCAAACTCAAGTGGAAAAACATAAGTGAAGGGTGGAATTGTGGAAATGAAATAGGGTCAGTCATGCTTACAACACATCCATTAACAAATAGTTCACGAAAGTTGCAAAGGTATGGAATCACCCAAATGCCCAACCACATGAGTTGATATATTCTTAAAGTAAAGGAAAATATACATAATTTTCCTTTAAGAATACATAATATTCTTAAAGTTAAGGAAAAAATTCACTGAAATAAAAAGTTCACTAAAATGACATAAGAGGAAATGAATGGGAGATAGGATGGTGTCCTCAATTAGTATTGGAACAAACTGAGTTGAAATGGTGAAGCCCACCACTGAAAAAAAAAAAAAAAGCTGCCAGACACTGTATCTAGTAGAAACGTAACTGGGGGAGCATACCCAGAATTCACATGCACTTCTTTGTCTTAAGAGAGTAGGATTTCATTACTTTGGTGGAGATATATTTTCACATATATTTCACATAGGCCATTTCACGAATTTTGGATTTACTTGAGGAATAAATGAAGAAGGTCCATTTTATCCATAAAAATATATGAAAGAAGACCCATAATTCATCTGAAATATCACATAAGTTCAAAAAATATGGAATTCTGTCAGAGTGACTTGATGCAAAATAATAACACCTGATCAGTCAAGATGCTTTGAATTGAGGGGACCCTGGGGGGACACACCAGCATGCGCTTAGCATGGAGAGACAGGCGTACGACCCCTCCCAAAGTTCCACTCAGATTTTTATTGCACTCTTAGGCCTGGTAAACACAGCTAGATGGCAAGTTTCAAAGAGAGAGCATCAAGGTTAAAAAACAAGGAGTTTTTCCTTAACTGCTGATTTAACTCTTAACACATCCTGTTTGCTGCACTGCTGCTTGGCCGCTCCTTATCACCGCTAACATATGACTTAGGGCTGAGGCAGTTTGCTGTCTGCTGAGTCCTGGTTTCAGCACCGAGGGTCAGCTATGATTCTTGGCTTTTGCCCAGATTATTCTGTCCTTAACTCCTAACTCTTTTAACCCTATCCTGACTCTTTCAACCCTATCCTCCATCCTACAGCATTCAAACTTTTTAGGTTAGTACTGAAGAGTTTAAACTAGAAATAAGTTTAATTATAATAATGGTATGGTTACAAAAAGTATAACTTCTAAGCAGTGCATTTTGACTGTGTAGCACCTTCACAACAAAAGAAAAAGGAAAATTATAAACAAATATTAAACTGTAAGCAGTAGGAGATTTTTCAGTTTTTTTTTTTTTTTTCTGTTGTTGTTGTTGTTGTTTGTTTGCTTGGCCGGGGCTGGGTTTGAACCCACCACCTTCGGTACATGGGGCTGGTGCTCTACTCCTTTGAGCCACAGGCATCACCCAGCAGTAGGAGATTTTTGTGTATGACTTTTTTCAGTGTGACTTAGCTGTTTTCAGATTAGTTTCTATATATTTACAGCAGATAATCATGAAATCTATCAAGATGTTTATTTTAAATATAGGCAGTCTTCTGAGTTACAAAATTTTGACTTATATACATCTGTCACTTAATAATCAGAGACGATCAGATTAAGTCCCCAAGTTACAAAAATCCAACTGATGTATAACTCACACTTATGAAAGGGAATCTATTATATGTAATAGGCAAATATACTTGGTCCAATTTATATACAAATCCAATTTAAGAACAAACCTATAGAACCTATCTTGTCTGTAACCTGGGGACTGCTCAAATAGAGAGAAAGGAAATAAAATAAATCCTAAGATGTTACATTAACATGAGTTTATTACTAATGAGACAGATATTGATATAGACATAAATGATGTACATATGTAGATATATGTATGTATTCAAATATTTTCTAGCTATGTACACTGATAAAGAGAAGAAATGATGACATGGCAGTACTAATATTATCACCTACTTTGTGACTAAATACATATAAATTCACACACAAATATGCACACACACACACCCTTTAAAATTAGTGAGGCTGAAATGGGGAATAACAAAATTACAATATTTTATGGTAAGAATTAAAAATAACAAGGAGCCCCATCAAAGGGACTCCCACATGTCCAAGCTCTGATAATTTGAACATGCAGTAGACTGCATTACTACTATTCAGTAGACCAAATAAAAATAAAAATCTATAAATTCACTCAACAAATGAGCATTATATAAATAGTTGTGAAGAAAATAAAAAACTTCCTTATAGTAGGATTACCTAAAATGTTAAGAATAGTTAAATGCCATCCTCAATTAAGTTAGAAAAGCACTGCTTTGGCCTGTCATCATAACAGGTGAGTCGCACAGAGTCATGGGCTAGAGTCCTGTAGGATCACAGCGCACAGCAACCTCAAATTCTTGTGCTTAAGCGATTCTCTTGCCTCAGCCTCCCAAGTAGCTGGGACTACAGGTACCCACCACAACATCTGGCTATTTTGTTGTTGTTGCACTTGTCATTGTTGTTTTAGCAAAAGAAGTTTGAGTTTGAACCGCCAGCCTCGGTGTATGTGGATAGCGCCCTACCTACTGAGCTACCAGTGCTGCACTCTTATTTCTTCTTTATGGAAAAAAAAAATGACAGACCATGCCTATATCCTTCCAGAAGAGTATTCAAGATTAAAAGAGAATTAAAGGCATGGCTATTATCTGCAGTGTGTTATAATGGACTGGAGCCTGACCAAAATTTAGGTAATCCTGTAAAGGACAGTATTTTTTCAATGTTATTTAATAATTATTTACAGTTTTGTTTAAGCAGGGTGTTCAACCATTAACGAAGTATGCACTGAATTATTTAGGAATTTAGGAATAGAATAGCCCATTTCTACCTTATCAGCCCATGGCAGGGGGGTAGAGAGAGACAAAGAGAGAAATCCTATATATTAAAAGTGTTAGACAATCAATTAATCACAGTATATGAACCTCTCACCTGTTTTCTTATGGCTCTGTGCCATTTTGTAATCCTATCAACAATGCACAAGAAGTTCTGATTTCTCCCCATTCTACCCAAACCTTCTGTTGTTTTTGTTCTAACATCCATTCTAATAATTGTGAGGTAGTATCTTATTGTGGTTTTGATTTGCATTCTCTTGATGATTACTGATGTTAGGCTTCTTTACATACATCTGTTGACCATTTGTGTATATTCTTTGGTGATAAATATATTCAAGTATGTAGTCCAAGCCATAGCCAGGCTATTGAGTTATAGGATTACCCATTATCCAATAGAAATTAACTACACATGTTGAAAATTAATCCCTTATCAGATAATGTGGTTTGCTAATATTTTATTCCATTCTGTAGATTGCCTTTTCATTGAATTGATTATTTCTCTGCTCTGCAAAAGCATTTTAGTTTGATAGAGTTCACTTGTTTATATTTGCTTTTGTTATCTGTACTTTTGTTATTGCCAAAACAAGCATTTTTAAAAATACGCTTTATTCTAGGGATTTTGCAACTTCAGGTCTTATATGTAGAGCTTTGATTCATTTTAAGTTGATTTTTTTTGGAGGGGGTATGGTGTAGGCTAAGAGCCAAATTCCACTCTTTTGCATGTGGAATGCAATTTTCCCAAATGCATTTGTTAAAAAGAGTATCTTTCACCACTGTGTATTCTTGGTACCCCTTTTAACATCATATATATGCATGCATTTATTTCCAGGCTCTCTATTTTGTTGCATTAGTCTATGTGTCTGCCCCTTTATTCCAATATGATGAATTTTTAATCATTGTAGCTTTGCAATATTTGAAATCAGGCAGTGTGATGTCTCCAGCTTTGCTCTTATTTCACATGATTGCTTTCACTATTTGTGGTCTTTTGTTGTTTCATAGTAATTGAAGACAACATGATCTCATATGCTAAAACCCAGAGACTTCACACACACACACAACCCTTTTGGAACTAATAAATGAATTTAGTAAAGCTGTAGGTTACACAATCAACATACAAAATTAGTTATGGTTTCATCCATTAACAATGAACTATTTCAAAAGTAATTTAGGAAGACTACCCCATTTACAATAAGCATCAAAATAATAAAATACTTAGAAAAGAACTTAACTACAGATATAAAAGACTTGTACACTTAATGTTACTGAAGATGATGAAAGAAATTAAAGAAGGCACAATCAAATGGAAAGACATCCTATGTTCATATTTTGGAATATTTAATATTGTTAAAATACCCATACTACCCAAAGCAATTTAACATAATACTTATCAAAATCTCATTTTTTACAGAAAAGGAGAATCCATTTAACATAGTAGCTAATGGGTTGTAAAACATGACAGCCTAAGTAGTCTGCTTTAGAAAATCTTTCTCTATATATCCCTTCTTCTTCTCCTACGCTTTTAAATTTCGCAAGGTGAAAATATGATTTTTTCATTTTATTTTTTTAAATTTTTCCCATTTTCTAATGGTGAAGTAATATTTGTATTTAGCTTTCTGATTCCTTATCCTGAATCAATGCATCTGGTTGAACATCCATGGAGAAACAGGTGAATTCAGTGGGACACTTCCTAAGACCATGGTACTCAATGGGTGAAACTTGATTTTCATAAAGCACTGAATTATTGTTGAGTGTATAGCCCCTGACCCTAAGAATGAGGGCTCATAGTCTATAATGATTTACAAGGGACAAATTGTATCAATACCATAAAAGAACCAAGAATGATTTATGACATCCTGAAAGCCACAAGGTAGGATTCTCTCAAAATGCATTTCTGCAATTTTAAAAAGTGCACACAGGTAATTTCTTTACATGTTTTGATTTAAAGAATTTTAAAAGAGACATTTCATCAGTATACTAAAGCTTTTCATGTCTATAACTTCCAATTTGCATAGTAACTATCCAGTCATGTCATACAAACTATTGTGGTATTCCCTGAATACTTTCATGTTTTGGCCTATTTCACATTTCCGTTCTTTCTCTCCACATACATTATATATACTTTCATAACCATATATTTAAATGTTATTTTGTTTAATTAATATGCCAGTGTGAATTCAAGATTGTGGTATAAAAGTGCATAAAGAAGCCAATGCAATTAATTTCTCTTAAAGTGCAGCAATCTAGTATCTGTTTTTGAATGGAGTATATGGGCACCTTGGGAAAATTTTTGTCTCATTCCTAAAAGGCACCCAAATCCTAAGATGTGCTGTGGACATGTCACTGATACTCGTATAAAGAAAGATTTAAGTGACTATTTTTCTGTATCCCAAACTGGATAAGTAATTTTAATATAAACAGGGCAATTATTTTTGGTCATTTTTAACTCTATTGTTGAAGAGTTAATTTCTCCTCTCACACCCATTTCATTCTCATCCATCCTACATTAAAGACACATGATCCTATCAGGAAAAAACATACTCTTTCTCAGTGGTTCAAACAAAATTCTCCTACTTTGACAACATAAAAGCATTTAAATAATTTTTAAGGAATAAAAATAATATTTTTCTCAACTACCCGAAGCATAGAAATTAATAGAAAGCATCAAAATGTCAGGTCAGTAAAATTACGAAAATGATCCACAGGCTCCCATTTTTAGGTACACTGGGCAGTGAAAGTGTCCGTAATGATACATGTCATGATGTCACAGCCACAGTACAGAGTTAGCTACAAAACTCATCGATAATTTAGTCAGTATTTAAGAACTTATGTATTAATGGTGGCTAAAGTGGTTTACTTTAGAATTTAAAATACAGTAGAAGCACAGCCTAAAATTTGTGTTAGCACAGCGTATCATGAACCAAACAGAAATTTAAAGACCAGGAAATTACAGAATAAAATTTACAGATGTTAATGTAATGTGATACATCTGTCCTTCCAGATGAATCAAGATACGGTCTATCATCAACTATTAAAATAGACCACCAAGAACCTTAAACATCAACTAGAACTTCATTTCACACACTTGATAAGTATTATTCATAAGCTTTATAAAATGAAAGTAAATTATAATAAATACATTATTATGAAATTAGTACAATTATATTTTAAGTGGGAAATTATGTGCAGGAAAATGAAAATAAAATAATTATTTTTTTGACAGGATTTCCCATCCACCCCTCTCCCAAACATTAGAAGCTCAGTTTATTTGGGAACTTATTATTTTTAGAATTGCTTTATGCTTTTTTTTAAAAAAAATAAAAGAATGAAAGTGTGATCTATGTATACCTTGAGAGACTGAAAAATTATTCACCAATTCCTCCATTCATGTACTCATATTCCCCTTGCAATGTTTTCTTTTTTCTTTTTCTTTTCTTTTCTTTTCTTTTTTTTTTTTTTTTTTTTTGAGACAGAGTCTCATTTTGTCACCCTCAGTAGAGTGCCATGGCATCACATAGCTCACAGCAACCTCAAATTCCTGGGCTTAAGTGATTCTCTTGCCTCAGCCTCCCAAGTACCTGGGACTATCGGCACCTGCCACAATGCCCAGCTATTTTTAGAGATGAGATCTCTCTCTGGCTCAGACTGGTCTTGAACCTGTGAGCTCAGACAATCCACCCACCTCGGCATCTTAAGTGCTGGGATTACAAGCCTGAGTCACCGCGCCTGGCAGCAATGTAATTTTTGCCATTTATTCTATTAAAAAGGGAAGTGTCTTTCACTATCTCTTGAAATGGCCTTGCCTATTTGATATGCTTTGGCCAATTGGGATTTTAGCAAGTGATACAATCAGAGGCATGAAGAGCCCTGATTTGAACTTGCCTTCTCTTACTGAGCTTGGAATCCTGCGACTGCCAGGTTAGAAAGCGCGGCTGGCACACTGGAAAATAACTGAGAGACCGCACACCACAGACCTGAGTGATCATGCCTGAGTCAGCTCGTACCCCTAACCAGTAAACAGTTTCAGTACAATGCAAGCTCTGGTCTATCCTCAATCATCTGGCCCCAGCGAAATTTTTCTGGGCCTGAAGAACTGCCATGATGGATAAGGAGAGAAAGTTCAGGTTGATTGTTTTAAGTCATGCGATTTGGAGTCGTATTCAGGCAGCAATAAAGAAAGATAACAATATTTGGGTTACTTTTAATCTTTATTTTCTTAAGCTTAAATTTGATGTTTTAGCTATTTTCAACATTTCACTAATTATAGATTGTTGCCTGAAAGATAATTTTGCCTCAACTTTTAATTTTATAATTAAAAAAAATTTAAAGAGATAAATGGACATGTACAAATCACACATTCATGGAAAAAGCAGAGCTAACATTCATATATGCTAATTTTTAGCATGAAACTCTTTCTACTATTCCATCTTGTAAACCATTTTGACATCCATAATAATTTTCTTTGTCACTAAGAAGCATGAAATACAGTGTTCTCATTAAGTCTCTAATTATCCATTTTATACTTGTACCCCAATATCCCAGTTATAATTTTGAGACTATCAATAACACCACTGTGGAAGGACACTTTTCTGTTGGAATTTTACTTACAAACTTTCTCATTAGGAACTATCTCTGGCAAGCACAAGTATGTTTTTTATTGATTCACAGTGCATAGTACTTATTTGGAACAACAAAATCTTTTAGGTTGGTTCATAAGTTACATATTAGATAAGTACATATAAAAATATATATTCATATAATGTATTTTCGTATATATATATTTCCCCAGTGTTATTTTTATATATAAAGAAAGAGAACATGTGGAAAGGTTGAGAAAAAATGAATAAATGACAAAAAGAGAGAGATCACAGAAAATAAACCTATTTAAAGATAATTTAGAATGCTGGTAATTACATGATTGACATAGTTAACTTTTTTACTACCATCAAAGACTGGGCTCATGTCTTCAGTTATACTCTTTTCAAAAAGGAAAATAGCCTTTGTATAACTCCATAGGTGTCCTATAATTTCTTTGGTAGTCTGTTTTGTTTCAGGTTGATTTCCTGATTCTGAGTTTACAAGTGTTTTAATTTAATGCAGAGTGTACGGAGATGTTTGAGGAACACAACCATTACACCTGTGTGAATTCACACATCTCCATTTATGAAAACATGATCATTCTGGGGTTTCAGTTGTTGGCTCAGCTCCACTCTATTTTAAGGCTGATTAACATGTTTCCCAGAATTCTCTTTATTTTTCTAGTTCTTTGCTCAAAATAGAGGCTTTTGCAAGATTTTCAAGATAGATGAAAAACAGAAGCCATTGTTCTCCGAAGGGATTTGCCGTTAGACTTGTCGGTAGACAAAAGACTCACGGTGACTCCCTTGAGAGCTTGTGAGACCCATCTGCCCTCATCGCGGTGTCAGTGTCAAATCCTCCTCTGCCTGCACTGCAACCTCTGTGACCTCTCTGCTCTTCTCTCTTAATTCTATTTCAGTATTTCTTTTAAATTCAGATTACATAAGGGGCTTCTGTTTTCCTGGACAAAACTTGCCTGATACCAATTTTAGTATTTTAATAGAGATGGAGTCATAACTAAATACTTAAAATACATGCACTGTCATTTGTCAAAATAACTCATATCAGAGGCAACAGAAATCATAATCTATCCACTGGAGTCCTAAGACATTACACTGCATCATGTGTCTTGAACTTGATGCACTGAGGCAAAGATTTGAAAGCATTATCCAACCATGATAAGGTGAAACAAAGGAAAGGGGAGCACAGAAAGGGAATGACCAACTTAAAGGAAGAATTTAGAGCAAGTACAGATAACAGAGAAGTGTCAGCTTTTTAAAATGCATCTCCAAATCAAAGGTGGGTGACATACCCTCAAGGTAAGTGGGAAGAAAAGGACTAATTGTGACTAAAATGGCTGATCATGATTCCATGGGCCTCGGAGCCTTGAGTGTGTGACCATGGGACTTGCTTTGACCAATGGAATATTAGCAGCTGTAACACAGACCGAAGCATGTATTTCTTATGCAGTTTGGTTGCAACTTCTCTTGGTTATAGAAAAAATACAGTGATGAAAGACACTTCTACCTCTTTTGGCCCAAGAGCGAAGTCTACAGAGAGACTCAGCATAGCTCAGAGAGCTCAGTCTCAGAGATTCAGCATGGCTCTTCCATTGTCTCAGCCTGAAGCAAGTGGCCCAGTCAACTGCAAACATGAAGCAAGCCAAGCGTATTTATCATTACATGGTACGGAGATTTCTGGGGCTGTGTATGAAGCACAAAGCTGCAAAGTTAACTCATGGTTTAGGGCTGACAGCAGACTCCTGGTTGCTACTCAGAAAGAGGAGGAAGGAGAGTGTCCAGACACACACATTCGGCTCTGTGCATATCGGTGTCACCAGATTCTCTATGAACGGATGTGTGACAGAGTGAACTGCCATCCCAGTTATTATTCCATAGCTATGTCTATTCATTTCCATCCGTACCTTTGCAATGTTTCATCCTCTAGGAGGAGCATATATCTTCCTGTTCCACTGAGGTGGATTTGGCCAGTTTACAGGAGAGGTTTTCAAAATGTCTCCTTGGTTTGGATTTACCTCCTACGTTCCTATAAGTACCAGTGACAAACACATTCATCGCAACCATTAGTCCCCAAACAGGGATGCACATGAAGCAGAAGCAGGTAAACCTGAAAGCCTACAGAAGAGTCATTCCACTGGACCTGCAGAGAGACGAACATCACTTTCCACTTGTAAGTCTCCGAGATCATGGGGTCATTTATTAGTCAACTAAAAATTGACTTATAAAGGGCGAATATGATATTGATAACAAAATATTCTTGAGTTATTTACAGTGCAAGCCTGCTTTGTTGCCTAATTAAGTAGAGTAACAGAAATAGACACTGAAGATTTCTTTTTTTTTTTTTTTAATTTTAGCATGGTCACTGATGAAAAATAAATCAGCAAAATTTTAATATTGTATTAATTGAGAGAACTATGAAAAGCAATAGCATAGCTCTGGGACAAGAAGCATAAGAAGAGCATTGTGTTCGGTGTGTCCACACAGGGAGAATTGGGAAAGGAAGCGTCAGTCTTGGGAGGATGGCATCATTTGTTCGCACTAGTGAGATGGCTTTATTGTTACCACAGACCTGAAAAGGACAGCTAATAATTGAATGTTTCTGAAATTAGATCATCATTCACCTCTAACTTGAAGAATTCCAGGAAAATACTAGTTGTATCAGTTGTCATATTTTTTACTACTTAAAAAGACGTGTTTGCATAATTTATTTATTTAGGTAATTATATACTAAATACAAAAAGCTTGATTTTAATTGGTTGAATTGCAAACATAGAAAAATTATTATAGAAACAATTTTTGTATAATTTATGTGTATTTTTTCAAAAATAGAATACTTAACTATACGCAAACATTAATATTTTTAAATGTAGACTAAAAAGGACACTAAAATTAATTTAAACTTTTTTTTTTTAATAGCACAGGCCAATTTTACACATGAAACCTGAGTGGACTCTGCCACTGAGCTCTCTACTAAATGTTTTATTCCTTTCTTTGTCTTCTTCAGTCCAGGACTTTTATTTGGCTCTTTTTTAGATCTTTTTAGTTATCTGTTAATTGTATTTTATTCATTCATTATTTTTATGAATTTATTTAGTTTATCTGTGTTTTCTTATAGATCATTAAGCTTTTTTATGAGAATTATTTTGAATTCTTTGCTGAGTACTTCCTGAATCTTCAGTTTTTTGGGTCTGTTACTGACTCTAGTTAACTCACATCACTCAGTTTCCTTTGTGACGTGGTATTTGCCTGACTCTTCATGACCTGTCTTGTCATTTTCTTATTGAGATGCAGGATTAATTTCTGTATTTTGAACACGCATTCTTTATTAGATATGATTTTAAAATGTTTTCTTTTACTCTATAGTTCATATTTCTTTGCATAACTGAAGCTTTTGAATAACAACATATTTTAATTTTAATTGTGATATATTCCATTCTGGCATTTTTTAAATTTTCATGGATTAGCCTTGGGTTTCACATCTAAAAGTTTTTGCTTAATGCAAGATCCCATGTTCTTATATATTTCCTATTAGAGATAAAGTGGATTTAGGTCTTGCATTTATTTCTATTTAGGATAGAATTTTATTGTATTTTTGTTCATGACATTAAAAAAGGTATGCATACTCTGTAGTTTCTTTTTACTCTTTTCTTAAAATGATTACCATGGCATCTTAAAATATCACTTTTCCTTCTTTCTGTACATGTAGTAGCCTTCCATCTAGCCCTGGATATATGGAGAGTTTAGCTAGTTCCTCCACGACTCCTTTCATTTTTAGGATTTTTATGTTAAATTTCTGGTTGGTTAGCTAGTTTGTCACTCACCTTAGGAAGGCTTATTCTAATCCAGAGTTTATAAGACTTGGGAATGAACCTGCTTTCTGTTAGAAACCATATAGTTCAGGGATATATATATAATGACAATAAGTTCAGGAGTTTGTCTGATTCTACAAAGGACAGAAATCAAATTATGACTGAGATAAAATTTCTTCACATATCAAGAGTTTGGAGATTAAATGTGATTTTAAAGAAACAAAATTAATGTGTTGTTTATATTGCAGGTGGGAGAGCAAAGGTGATATGCAGTATGCATTAAAAACCCTAAACAAGAAAGTGATATTTTGTTGAAAAAAAATCTGGCTTATAAATTTAAAGCAGAACAACAGTTATACATAAAGAAGTTTCTCAAAGGAATGAAATGTTTCAAATACACATAAAAATGTAGATTCAGGGTTAGAGATAATGAAAAATATAATATAATTGATTGGCCTATTTTGGTCTGTAGACCATGGAGAAAATTCAGTTTCACATGGCTAAGAAGTTGCATTTTGATGAATCATGTTTGTACTCTTCAATTAAACTGGTAAATCAACTTGAAAGAATAATAAGAAGACGTTGGTTTTAACTTAAGTCACTAGCAGTATTGAAGAATTTCTTATTTCCTATGATAAAAATTTAGGCACAAAGACTGAAAATTTAACACTTCCAAGATTTTCCAAAATACAGAATGATCTTTGCATGATATGTTATACATCTGTGTCACAGCACAATTGACTATTAGTCCGTGGCCAGAGTATGCACTCAGGAGATGTGCCGGAATTGTGTTTGCCATTTAATTGAGCATTAGGATATGTAGGATATCACTTCTACATTTTCACGTAAGCAGACATGTGCTGTTCTGAATTTTAATGAAGCGAGTGCAGGGCTATAATTGTTCTTTACCAATGGTATGCTGACAAGGTTTAATACATGGTGGGCTATGTCCAGACATTTGTCCCCCAAATAAAGGAATCTAGCAGTGCATGCTAATATTCTGGTCTACAATACAAGAAAACTAGTAAACAGCTAAGAATTTAACTGGAAATATTTTAGTAGTCCACTATATCTTTAAATAAAATTATGGATAATTATTCATAGAAATCAGGATGGATTTCTCACAAGATACAATACTTTTTATAATTAACATTTTATTTACTTTTTTAAAATTTATTTTATTTATTTATTTTTTAAACAGAGTCTCAAGCTGTTGCCCTGGGTAGAGTGCCATGGCATCACAGCTCACAGCAACCTCAAACTCTTGGGCTTAAGCAATTCTCTTGCCTCAGCCTCCCGAGTAGCTGGGACCATAGCCACCCACCACCACGTCAGGCTAGTTTGTTGTTGTTGTTGTTGTTATTGTTGCATTTGTCATTCTTATTTTAGCTGACCTGGGCTGGGCTCGAACCTGCCAGCCCCAGTGTACGTGGCCAGCACCCTACCCACAGAGCTATGGGCACTGCCCTAATTAACATTTTAAAATAAATTATTTGTTCACCCTGCCTCCTCAAGATGTTACAGATGGCAAGGACCTAGCTCCACTGATGGTTCTTCAACAATTTTCTTACAAAATCTCAGAGTTTTCTTTTATTTATTTATTTATTTATTTATTTGGACAAAATATGAGGGAACACCTTGGTATCTTCCCTTGCATTGTCTCTGTACATTTTGACGTCTGTTCTTTATTCTTGAATGATGCAATTATTAAGGGACATTTACTATACACAATTCTGTACTGTTCAGCTGGCCAATATTTTACCCAGTTCTCATCTGTGGTTATTCAAATTTAAATGAACTGCAATTAAGCAAAATTGAAAAATTAGTTTTCTGTTCTCACTATTCACATCTCAAATGCTTAACAGAGCAAGGAACTCGTAGCCATAATGCAAATAGAACATTTCCATCATTCTGTTGGATTTGTACTTCTTCAGAGTTTTACTGAGAATATATGTATCTTTCAAAATTAATCAAGAGTAAAAATATACCTGTTTTGAAACTATATACCATACTCTTTTGTGATTATACTTAAAATAAAAATGGTTATAGACATGAATGAACATTTTTGGGATTCTGTTATCTTTTTAAAAATTTAGGGATTTTGGTTCAGCACTCATAGCACGGTGGTTACGGCTCCAGCCACAGCCACATACACTGAGGCTGGTGGTTCAAACCCAACCCAGGTCCACTAAACAACAATGACAACTGCAACAAAAAAATAGCCAGGTATTGTGGCAGTCACCTGTAGTCCCAGCTACTTGGGAGGCTCAGATAAAAGCATCACTTGAGCCCAGGAGTCTGAGATTGCTGTGAGTTATGAAGCCATAGCACTCTACCGAAGGCAGCAAAGTGAGACTCAGTCTCACAAAAAAGGGGGGGGGGAATTTTTTTATTTTTTATTTTAAAAGTCTTATCTTTAATTTCATTCATTATTTAACTATTACATATAAAGTCTTTATTCCATGCTTTGTTTTGGGGTTTAGAAAAAGTGTTTAAGTGACAAGTATGATCTCTGCTTTCACAGGGTCTACATTCGAACAGGATAAAATAAACATTACACAAATTGTTAAACAAATTATAAAAATGTCGTATTTAATGAGTGCTGGGGAGGGAATAAAGATGGTGAACCTATTCTGACATGGGGGAGGATGTTTTCCTTAAGTGTCTGATGCTTTAAAATTAAAGATGAAAATAATTTATACAGGTAAATTTTTGATTTGTTGGGCACTGACCAAAGGCAGCAGTGACGTGTGCTCAAATGGAATGAGGGGCCTACGCAAAGTTCGTGAGACAAAGGAGACTAAAAATCAGCTGGTGTTGGGGTGGCCAGTCTGTAGGACCAGTTGTAGAGGATGGCGGAGTAAAGAAAGGTAGAAGATGACCATGTAAGCTCTTATCTCTACAGTGAAGATGTTTGGTTTTAGAAATAATGGCAAACTATGGGATAATTTGAAGCCTAAAGAATTCATGATCAGATATGCAAAATCATGTGGTCAGAAAATTATAAATATAACACAAAAACATTAAAAATATTTCATTATCTTACAAGGATGCTTTCTGTCTGTGGTGTTTAGACCATCAGAGGTTCAAACTGATCTGACCTTCCAGCCTTGATCCCTGGTCCTGATGCCCTTTCAAATGAATTGGCCTGTGCCCTCTTCTTCCTGCCTTGGTCTTTCTTCCTAGTTTCTGTTGTGAAGCTTTCTCTATCATATTGTCAAAGATATTTTGGTGGTCAGTCCCAAGTAGACTGTCATTTTCAGAACTATAGGTGCATCTGGTACTTCCAGGTGGAGATGTAAACTCAGTGTCTTTACCAACACGACTGGATATTCCTCTCTACTTCCAGGTGACACACTCTCAGAGTCTCTTTAATTATTCCAGAAATACCAATCTTTTCATATGTTTCATATCTTTCAAAAAACAATTTTATCCTATCTTCTCAGAGACAGAAAACTATCCTACTTAAGAAGACTACTTACAAGTTATAGTCCCTGCTGATTGCTAAGAAGACTCCCACATTCTACTAGAGCAGTGGTTCTCAACCTTCCTAATGCTGCAATGTATTTTCATTGTTAAAAGGGGGTCACGACCCACAGGTTGAGAACTGCTGTACTAGAGAAAAGCTTCTCATCTGCTCTTGGAGTAAAGGAGAGAATGATGTGTCTCCACTCAATATCCGTTCTCTGTTAATTTTTTTTCCAGTAGTTGCATATCCATTTATGCAGTAACACTGGCAGCAAATCATGTGTTAAGTACGTAGCTGAAATTTTCTGATTTGAGTCTTGGCCTTAGACCCAATGTAGAACTTCTTGTATTCCTCTGGGTTTGAATATTGTATTCATAGGACAAGAAAGGGTTTGAGGATTATGCCATCGCAATGTTCCTAGCTAGTTTTGATGAAATATTACTACATGATCGGATGTCCTATAAAGTGTAAAGATTTTTTGTTAGTAATTTGTTTTATGGATTTTCATTTAGCACATATGTTCAAAAGTATTCTTTAAAAGAAAAAATGCTGATTGTATCAGTGGTAGTTTTCTGACTGTTTTTCTTTTGGTTTGTTTACTTTTAGTTTATGTTTTATCTCATGCCTTGTTTCCTTGCTGATAGAGCCAGCTGTTGAGTCAGCAATGTGGAGGCAACTCAAGTAGGACATGATTACTGAGATTCCTTTTATTTTTCCCTCCAGGGCAGCTACCAGCCTTGTCATTGAAAAATAAATTTAAAAAGATTCCTGCAGCAACCTGATAAGTACCTGGTTGCTCAGCATAACCCTCTGTGAGACTCTGCTTTAAAAGAGGGTAAAACGAAGATTAAAAATTCATTGGCACATCCCCGTAGAGCCCCGCTGAAAGGCAAAGAAAGACCTTCTTACCATAAATAAAACATCATCAGAGGTGGTACAGGGCAATAGGCCTGTTTTATGATTATTATACTTACATGATGCAGGAAAACATGGCAACAAGATAAAAAATACGTACATGTTAAAGAAATATCTGCGTCCCAGTGGTGTTCTCTGACCCCAACAGTCAAACTCTCTTTGTCATAAGTTTCTTTGTAGTTCACTCTTCAAACCAGAACAATCTCAGTTAAGCCCTTATTGAGAGTTGTCCTATAGTTGGCACCCGCTGCATAGTTTAATATGAAACAAATGCGCCTTCTCTTCCACATGGCATTAGAAATCTTTCCATATATCCATTCCAGCAGAGCATACTACCCCAAGACTTTGATTTTCCATAGAGTTACTCTATGTTTTTCATAGTATGTGTGTGGGTCAGACGGTCTGTAAGATCTGGTTGGAGGAAGCTCGTCTCTGACCTGGGGTGGTGTAAAGCTAGAAATCTGCAGCTGGAGAAAGCAGTTCCCAAATGACCACTTCACTTAAGTATAGTTTCTCTCCTTAGCCTTTCTTTCCACGTGGTGTATTCATGTCTTGGTCTGCCCAGGTGGCTTGAATGTCACACCACACGGCAATCTCAGGGATGTAGGATGATTACACATTGACTGGCTTTCCTTGGAGCAAGCACAACAATAGGTCTAGGAGATGGATGCAGGATTTCTTATAATCTAGCCTCAGAAGTCCCAGGACCTCACTCTCACTCATTCCGTTGGTCGATTAAGGCAATGTCCACTCCTCCTCAGGAATAACTCTAGCTCTGGATAGGCGAGCCAGGGATTGATGTCATCTTGAAGACACAGCAGCACGGAAACATTTCAAGCTATATCCGGGTTAGCATCTCCTTCCACGGCATTTCCTCTGTAGTTTATACACCTCTGGTTATTTTGGGCTCTAAACTTTAGCTGTATGTTTTAAGATACTTTTGTTTTTAAGATGTTTTATACCCTTGGGTTGTCAGAAGCTGTTTGTGATCTTGAGTTAATTACCACACCTTGTTCTCTAGGAAACTTTCCTCACCAGAGCTTCCTCTCACACACCCATGATTGATTGCACATCTGCCAGGCACTTCTTACGATACGAGAAATAGTGCAATCAAACAAAAAAAGGGGGGAGGGAACTGCTCTTAGAAATTTCATTTTGGTGGAGACAATGACCAAATATTCATGTCAAAGAAGTGGTAGGTTATAAGTACTATGAAGAAAATACATCAACTGTATAGGGAGTGTAGGGAATCGAAATTGACATCTGTCTCCTCAGGGCCGGGATGTCACCCTACTTCAGCCTGCTATCACTTCCGTCTACTTTGTTCAGCAGCTAAGCCATAGTGCAGATGTGGTTCAATGTCATAAGATTATATGGCTTGGAAAGTGGTACTTAATTTTGAGATTACAGATATAATTGGCAATTTTATGAGTACTCATCTCTGGGAAAATTCATTCTGCAGATATTGGCATAAAATTTAGTGTTCAGATAGCCCTTGAATTTTCTTTTGCCCCATTAATGTAGAAATCAACCTTAATTAACAAAGATATATTGTTTTTTTTTCCACCATATCCTACCAGTGGGATCAAGTAGATAAACTCTGTAGAAGATTGCATTTGTGTGTGTGTGTGTGTGTGTGTATCTCACAGCTCAAAAAATTGTATTTAGTATTCCCACACATTTTATTTTTCAATATTGAATTCAGTTTCTAGCTCAATGAAGGATATAGGACTATAAGTTATGGGATTGGCTTCTGCTTATTTTCTTTATATTAACTTAATGAGGAGGCATAAAAATTCAAAAAATGCAGGGTTTTTTTTTTTTTTTTTTTTTTAAGGGACAGAGTCTCACTTTGTCGCCCTTGGTAGAGTGCTATGGCATTACAGCTCACAGCATCTTCTAGTTCTTGGGCTTAGGCGATTCTCTTGCCTCAGCCTCCCAAGTAGCTGGGACTATAGGTGCCTACCACAATGCCCGGCAATTTTTTTGCTATGGTTTGGCCAGGGCCGGGTTTGAACCCACCACCCTTGGTATACGGGGCAAGCGCCCTACTCAGTGTGACACAGGTACTGCCCCCCCAATGCAGTTTTTATTGGGCTAAAAATTGTTGTTTCAATCTAATCCTGTTCTTGTTCCACGTGGCTATCTTTATATCTCCAATACTCAGTGGATGAAGTTTTTCATAGCTCCTGTATGGAGTCAGAGTCTTCTGGAGGAAAATATTTACTGAGTTGTTTTATTTTAGAAATATATGATAATAGTTTGTGGGATTTCATTGTAAAAGCTATAATGTGAATATTATAAAATAAAAATTTACAGATGTATGTCTATTGGTACATCAAGTATTCCTGCCCATTAATTTTTCTAAATAGGCATTTTATCAGATAATTATACTTTGAATATTTTATCTGGGTCACTATTAAAAGTAATCCACCAGAGAAAATTGCTTTCAGAAAAAATTATTCTAAATTTTAAGCTATCCTCTTGGTACTATGACTACTACGAAAATATAGCTGTCCATAAGGCAGGATTCCTTGTGTCCTACAAGCTAAACTTACCTTCTTTAAAACCTGATAGTTTTATATGTCTAAGATAAAATGCTAACTGATTTTACCAGTGAGTTTATGGAAACTAATGACAGATTAAACATGTATTTGCAGCTCAAGACAAAAAAAAATGAAAAATAGCTGTTGGCATAGTACATGGGATGTGAAGTTCTTCAAAGACAAAGCTTTGGTTCTTAAAATGGTAATATAACTATAGTGAATGCTACATAGAATTGATTGAGGCACTATTAAAGTCCTCTATTAAGCAAATGCACAATAGAGAGGAACTCATTCTGCTATTTCAAGCATGTCCATAACACCTTTGAGGGAGAAATTAGTGAGAAGGTTTTATGTTATACTTTGAACTATTTACCACTTAATCTGTATTGTGGTAGACTGACTTTTGCAGCCACAATATACCTATGGCTGAAAGAGATTTTAAAACATGAGATTATTCACATAGTTAAGCTGCAACTTAACTGGATGCAAATAGCATCATCTAAATATCTCAATTAATTTGGATATATGAGATACAATATCAAAAGAAAGGCTCACATTTTCAGGGAGTTCATTCAAAATAGTTGCGGTAAATAATAGCAGTAATGGTGATACTATTATTGCTGCTGCTGCTACTACTACTAATGAATTACTGCTACAGGAATAATGGTGATGATTTTTCAAAAATGGCAAATGATAGACACCGTCTTAAATAGTCATCTTAGCCTTCAAATCATACAAGCAGACACTCACAGTATCACAGCCTCCCCTACTTGATATGTTCTTCTACTAAGGACTTGATACAATTAAATTTCATCAACCTCATTTAGGTAATTTCCCTGGAATCTATGTATTTTTCAACAAATTTAAAGTAAATTTTATATACTACTGTAATTTTTTTTTGAAGAAATGGCAAAGCAGATACTACAGATACAAGCAAATCTCACTTTTTCCCAGCAGTATAGTTTGGAATTAAAAAAAAACATGGAAAAACATTACATATTTGAAAATGATGTCTGTAGGCAGCACAAGATATGATTTTCATTATCTTCTATTATTTATGATTTCCCATCAATGGTACCAAATAACATTTCAAATTAGTGCCTTGACTTAAATGATACAAGTTATGGTGTTATGTAAATATAGCTGTAGTGTACTATACAAGGGAATAAATGAAATAAGCCTTGCTTTCACTTATTTTTTTAACTACTATGGGTTCATAATAGTTGCATATCTTCATGGAGTATATCTGATTATTTGATAAGGGGGCTATAATGTGAATTAATAGACTAATGGGGTAGCCATCTCCTCAAGAATTTAACACTTCTTTGTCATAGGAGCATCCCAATTTCACTTTTTTGTTATTTATTTATTTAGAGACAGAGTCTCACTTTGTCACCCTCAGTAGAATGCCGTGGCATCACAGCTCACAGCAACCTCCAACTCCTGGGCTTAGGTGATTCTCTTGCCTCAGCCTCCTGAGTAGCTGGGACTACAGGCGCCCACCACAATGCCCAGCTATTTTTTTGTTGCAGTTTGGTCAGGGCTAGGTTTAAACCTGCCACCCTCGGTATATGGGGCAAGCGCCCTACCCACTGAGCCACGGGCACTGCACAAGTTTTTTTATGTTTTGTAACAACATGGAAGGATTTAGAGAACATTCTCCTAAGTATCACAAGAATGGAAAAAACAAGCATCAAATGTACTCAATACTAAGTTGAAACTAGTAGATTAACAACTGCAGCCCCACAAGAGAGAAAAACTGAATTAAATTCAAGAAGAGGGGAGGGCTGGAAGGGGATTCAGCAAGATGTCACCCAATGGGCACAATGCACATGTGTATGGCACGCTTCCTAGGCAAAGGACACAACTACAACTTGGACTTTGCCTTACAAATGCAAACAATAGGCTCAGCGCCTATAGCTCAACCGGCTAAGGCGCCAGCCACATACACCTAAGGTGGTGGGTTCAAATCCCCAGCCCGGACCCGCCAAACAACAATGATGGTTGCAACCAAAAAATAGCCGGGCGTTGTGGCGGGCGCCTGTGGTCCCAGCTACTTGGAAGGCGGAGGCAAGAGACTCGCTTGAGCCCAGGAGTTGGAGGTTGCTGTGAGCTGTAATGCCACAGCACTCTACCCAGGGGAACAGCTTGAGGCTCTGTCTCAAAAAAAAAAAAAAAAAA
>CAUYTI010093748.1:0-10372 GCA_963575145.1 Galago senegalensis
CCTATAGCTCAACCGGCTAAGGCACCAGCCACATACACCTAAGGTGGCGGGTTCGAATCCCCAGCCCGGACCCGCCAAACAACAATGACGGCTGCAACCAAAAAATAGCCAGGCGTTGTGGCGGGCGCCTGTGGTCCCAGCTACTTGGGAGGCAGAGGCAGAAGACTCACTAGAGCCCAGGAGTTGGAGGTTGCTGTGAGCTGTAATGCCACGGCACTCTACCCAGGGGGATAGCTTGAGGCTCTGTCTCAAAAAAAAAAAAAAAAAAAAAAAAAGAAGTTGAAACACTGAACTGAACCAATCAAAAATCAAGTGAAGTCAAACAACATCAACAAAAAAAACTACAATGAAGGGGAGATTAAAACTAATTAGCAGCTTGAGTTAAGAACCAACTTAGCAAGAAAACATTCAGGACTTCATTTATGAACCAAACTTTACATGATACTTCACTTGGGTGGGGGTGGGAGACCTGGCGGGAGCAATTGCTCTACTGAGGTGAATTTCCTCCAGTTCCTCCCAGTTTATTCATCCTTCAACTTCTCCCTCTGCCTTCAAGATCAAGTCCAAGCTTTTCAGCCTAGAATAGGAGACATTCTCCTCTCTGGGTTAATTGGGGCCTGCCTCTAAACTCAGCCACTTCTGCTTCACCACGTTACTTTGCCTATCTGTGCCTCAGTTTCCTGAGTGTGAAATAAGGACAATCCTAATCCTCATCCATCGTGCTGGGGTGAGGGTTAAATGAAATGTACATTGCCACATAGTACCTGAAATACAACACTGAATGTACACAGATGCTGGCTGTTGCTATTAGATTACTGCTACATGTGAACTTGTCTATGTGTGGGCTATGGACCAACAGTATTAGCATCACCTGAGAGTTGGATAAAAACAGACCTGGGGCTAGGTGGAAGAGGGTGAGGGATAAAAAATTATCTACTGGGTCCAATGTACATTATTTGGGTGATGAGGACACTAAAAGCCCAGACTTTACCATGATATAACACATATCTACAACAGAATTCAACTTGCATCCCCTAAATCCATTGATTTTTTTTTTTTTTTTGTCACCCTCAGTAGAGTGCCATGCATCACAGCTCATAGCAACTTCTAGCTCTTGGGCTTAGGCAATTCTCTTGCCTTAGCCTCCCGAGTAGCTGAAACTACTGATGCCTGCCACGGTGCCCACCACAACGCCTGTCTATTTTTTTTTGGTTGCAATTTGGCCAGGGCTGGGTTTGAACCTGCCACCCTTGGTATATGGGGCCAGTGCTCTACTCACTGAGCCACAGGCACCGTCGTCTATTAAAATTTGTAAACAAAGAGGGCAGGCATGGTGGTTCACACCTATGACCCTAGTACTTTGGGAGACCAAGGTGGGTGGACTGCTTGAGCTAAGGAGTTTAAGATCAGCCTTAGCAAGAATGAGACCCCCATCTCTACTAAAACAAAATAGAAAAACTAGTCGGGCATTGTGGTAAGCACTTGTATTCCCAACTACTTAGGAGGCTGAGGCAAGAGGATCATTTGAGCACAGGAATTTGAGGTTGCTGTGAGCTGTGATGGCACTTAAGCCTGGGCAACATAATAAGACTCTGTCTCAAAAAAAAGAAAGAAAGAAAGAAAGAAAGAAAGAAACACAGGCCTAGGTCCTGTCTCAGATCTATTTAATCAAAATTTGCATTTTAACAAGACTTCCAAGGGATTCAAATGCACACTGAAGTTTGAGAAGCACTGTCTATACCCCAGACATACTAAAATATAGATAAGAGTCTTAGGACTCCTCAACTTTCTTCAGGCCTTCCTACCCATGTACATGTTAGTCCCTCTACCTACAATCCCTTTCTCTGCCTTCTGCAGTGATCAATATTCACTTTTATTCATGCTTTAAGACCCACCTCAATTATTTCCTTCTCTGGGACGCTCTCTGACCCCACTTCTCTTTTATGCCACTCAGTACTCAGTGTACAATCTGCGGCCCTTCCCTCTGTGAGTACACTTGTCACACTGAATTCCAGCCACGTTTTCACAAGTCTAGTTACCCTACTAAAGACCAGGAACCACTCTGCTATGTCCGCAACCAACAGAGCACCTAACACATAGTGGGCACTCAGCAAGTGTGTGATGAATGAACAAAAGGAGGGGGAGGGAGGAAAAGGGAGCGAAGAAGGGAGACAAAGCAGATTGTCATCTACAGCAGTCCTGGTATTAGAAGTCCCAGATTAAAAATCCCATTCTGACACTAGACTTTAGCAACTGAGAAAAATCAGTGTAGGCCAAATCCCAGAGTAGCACCTCCCAATCTTTAGCCATTTGAAAAACACCTGCAAGATGCTTTGCCCTCTCTGCACACCACCTCTATGTCACTTGTTTCCTTAAACTGACCCTTTTCCCGTCACCAATGTACTGCAATGAGCAACTGCATATCACTTGCAAAAACACATGAAAACCAGTATCACTTGCCATATAGAAGGTAACCACAAAAAGGAAGATAATTCTACCTAGATACAGGGGGCATGCCTGAGGCTTTATTAAAAAAGGGACACCAGCAAGTGTCAGAGGTAGATGTTAAAGACATATTAGTACCTTAAGGAAACCTTCTCCTAGGCCTCATCAAAAGACTGGGTAAGGATTAATTAGAGACAACTTTTCTCACATGCTAATTCAGTCTTAGCTATTGTGATGGGATAGCACCAAGAATCACTTCACAACACCAAGGGGGCACTTAGCCAGACTAAATTCAGAGTTCTAGGCCAGAGAAATCCTCATCAGTACCCATGGTATTCTCGCCAGGCCATCCATGAGGTCTGCCAGAGGCACCCCTTATTCTACAGGCACACTTGGGGCTTGAACTATCCCTAGTCAAGACCAGCTAATGGGATGTGGAGACTTCCAGAGAGGAGAGGCCCAACAGTTGCATCCCTGGCACAGGTGGGTGCTAACTGCCAGCAGCTGTCAGCTGTTAACAATTGCTAATGGCTAACCTGTCTCCCGCTCCACCATTGCCTCCTTCCCTGTGCCCATTAGCCCGTCCTCACCTGTACCTGGGCTCAAGCTGCCTAAACACACTTCATTCCCACAGTGGAAGGCTGCCATCCACCTCAAGTGAGACCAAAAACACAACTCAGAACCCCAGCTGGCATCTACTAAGGGCCTTCCACCCCTTATTATTAAGTGCCAGGCTTCTGACTCCAAGCAGCAGAATAATATCCAATAAATCCTGTCCTTGAGGAGAATACAATCCTGTCAGCGTTTATCCTCCACAACCTCCCTCTCACCAGAAGTCCCTGGGGCACAAAAAGCTGCTAATGACCTGTCAGGATGAATGTCACAGTGTCTCCATCCTTACTTTCCACTAGGCCTTGGCAGGGATGCTAATGATAAGATGTGGGACAGGCAGCAAAAAGGACAATGTAAACCTGGGACACAGGCTGCAAGACACCCCATTGTCCCAAATAATATGACCAGAGGGCTTGCACCAAATGATGCACCCTCAAAAAGGACCCAAGGCTAGTTACAGTCACTTGGTTACATGAGTCAGAACATGTACAACCATGTACAACCAAGGAAACTGCATAAAACTATTAAACCTCAAAAAGCATCAAGAGGAAGTCAAAGACCCGTGTTGTATGTTTAGGAGTGCCCAGCAGCCCTGCCAATTACAGAGGGGACAAGTTTTCACTCTGCGGAATCACCCCTTACATTATGGTCACTGAACATCCCGCTCCCCATCCCCAGATCCCTGCCAACCTAAATGACAGAAGCAGCAGCCCCAGTCACTGTGATGACTCAAACAGACCCCCACAGGTTTCCAAAGCCCTCTGATTGAAAAGCACTGGGCCTGGCTCTTGACTAGAATTTCATGAATTAAAGTGGAGGATAAGTGTCAAGAAAAGAGCCAGATGTCCCTACGTACCAAGACAATGCCCAATGACAATTCCACCTACACTATGAGTGACAGGACCAAACTGCTGGGGCGGGGCGGGGGGGGGGAGAATAACAACCATTAAGGGCAGACCAAGCTGTATGGTTGCTCTACTTCTAAAAAGAAAGCTCCAAGGGTGTACAGATTACACAGGGAGGGGATAGAGAGGGAAGACTAACAAAATGGTGGTACGTGTCAAGGCTGGGTATTGGAGAAAAGGAGGTTTATTGAACTATTTTCTCTATGTGGGGGTCTGTTTGAAAATTTCAATCTATACAAAAAGGTTTTTAGAAACAAATTAATAATAAACAGTTCCTACTAATCCTCTCCTTACCCCATTCATGACTGTGGGCTCCTGGAGGAAAGGAAAGGAACAGAGAAAGGCTGTCAGACAGATGGGATCTCTGGTTTTGATGCCATGAATAATTATTAAGACAGCAGTAACCACCTGGCCAGGCCCCAAAGCCAGGCCTTCTACCCGGATTGAATGAACTTCTGTTTTCCTTTGGCATCTGTCCTCTCTGCAGAGAAACACTGCAATTGCTCGTTCCATCTTTACTGCAAGCTTTGCAGCGTTACCCGGCACCAAAGACAGATGAAGTCCCCACCTTCTGACACTGCACTGTGCACATTCCTGGGGACAACCTTCTCACTTCTTCTGGGAGTTAGTTTCTTTGTCTTTAAAATAAAAATACCATGGGCAGCACCTGTGGCTCAAAGGAGTAGGGCGCAGGCCCCATATGCCAGAGGTGGTGGGTTCAAAGCCAGCCCTAGCTAAAAAATAAATAAATAAAATAAAAATGCCATGCCCTTAGTAGAAAACAGAGAGGCACTGAAGGTTTCTGGGCAGAAGAGTGACGTGAGAAATGCTGAGAGCAGATCAGCAGATCAGAAAAGAGGGTCAGAGACCCACGAGGCTAGTGCCAGACAGCAGCTCGAGTTTTCAGAAGTGAGGACAGACTGAACCTCCAGCATTAGGCTAGAATTCTGTCTCCACCGCTGCTCACCTGGAGAGTCCTGGGCAGATGCCTTGATCTCCCAGAGTGCCCAAGGATTACTCTACCTGCCTCACAAGATCAGGAGATGCAATGAGCTACCTCCTCTTGCCCAAAATTTAGCCCAGATACAATAAATGCTGGTGTCCTTCCCTCCTCTAAGACCAGAAAGACTTTAGAAAAGAAAAAGCAACAGTTATTGGCAAATGGTAAGGTCTGGGACAAAGAAGAGAAAAACGAATTAAGGGACACTGTGAGGCTTCTAGCCTGCAGGGTCAAAGGAGAAAGGTACAGTCAGCAAGGACAAGAAAGGAAAAGGGGATCTGTGGTTTGAAGGAGAAAATAATAGGTCCTATTTGGCATGCTTGAGTTTGAAGAGAGATAACAAGAAGAAATGTGGAACATGCAATCCAAAAGTCAAAACCAGAGCTCAAAAGTCGAGTGGTAATGAGATCAGGCTGAGAATGGATGCACTCCCCAAGAGAGTGAGTATAAAGCAAGATGAGGCCAGGTACAGTGGCTCACGCCAATAATCCCAGCACTTTGGAAGGCCAAGGCAGAAAGATTACTTAAGGCCAGGAGAGACAGATGAGCCTGGACAACAGAGTGAGACCCTGTCTCTACAAAAAAAATTTTAAAGACTAACAAACTAGCTGGGAGTGGTAGCAGGTCTCAGTTACTCAGGAGGCTGAGGCAGAAGGATTGCTTGAACCCAGGAGTTCAAGGTTATAGCGAGCTATGATCACACCACTGCACTCCAGCCTGTACAATAGAGTGAGACCTTGTCTCTAAAAACTAAAAATAAAAAATAAAAAAATTTAAATGAAAGAATAAACATCTTAAAGAAAATAATATGCTGAGCAAAGGGGCTCAGGGGCATAAGAAAATAACAGAGAAAGAAATATATTGAAGGAAGTAAAGGAATTTCTCCAGAATGGAACATTTGACCTGTGGAATAAACCTCTCACCACTGATAAGTTCTGCCCCCCCCCCGGAAGGCAGCAGCTCTTCCATTAAGCAATGGGGAGCACAGAGCTAGATGGAAAGTCCTGTTTACGGTACAAGCCTGCTGTCCTGGAGCCCTGGTTGGGGGCTGTTGTTCACTGTGGTATTGCTTAGTCACCTAGGGGAAGATTTCCACTAGAGATCACCGGCAAGGATTATTATTCTAGACACAGCTCTGGGGTGCAGTTAAAGTCTTGTTTCCATAAAACTTAACCATCTCAAAGTCAAATTTATAGCTCCCCTAAGCAGGATGTAATCACTTTAAAGAAATCAAATAGGACTGTGGGTTTAAAGACCCACTAGCTTCTCCTGGAGACACATCGGTTAGCAGAGCTGCTGGTGAAAGCTGGAACATCTATGCAGCTGTCAGTGAAATAACCGCAATGCTAGTGCAGACTGCAGACAGCTTCAGACCATCACAGAGAAGACAGGCTCACACAACAGGAGACTGGGCTTAAAAAAAAAAGTACTGGGCAGCACCTGTGGTTCAAAGGAGTAGGGCGCCAGCCCCATATGCCGGAGGTCGTGGGGTCAAACCCAGCCTCAGCCAAAAACTGCAAAAATAAAAAAGAAATAAAAAGTACTAAGGGAAACAAGTTTTAAAGCACTAATAAAAAATAACCCCAGTTAATAAGGTGTTATATGAATGGGGAGTTGTTTTGCTTGGGGTTTGGGGGTGTTTTTGGTATTGCAGTTTTGTTTTGTTTTGTTTTTTTAATCAGAAACAGAGGCTTAAAAAGTGAAATCTTGGCTCGGCGCCTATAGCTCAACCGGCTAAGGCGCCAGCCACGTACACCTAAGGTGGCGGGTTCGAATCCTCAGCCCGGACCCTCCAAACAATGACGGCTGCAACCAAAAAATAGCCGGGCATTGTGGCAGGCGCCGTGGCAGGTGCCTGTGGTCCCAGCTACTTGGGAGATGGAGGCAAGAGACTCGCTTGAGCCCAGGAGTTGGAGGTTGCTGTGAGCTGTGATGCCATAGCACTCTACCCAGGGGGACAGCTTGAGGCTCTGTCTCAAAAAAAAAAAATAGTGAAATCTTTCTGGGGCGGGGTGCAGTGGCTCACGCCTATAATCCTAGCACTCTGGGAGGCCAAGGTGGGTGGATTGCTTGAGCTCACAGGTTCAAGACCTGAGCCTAAGCCAGAGCAAGACCTCTCTAACATTAGCCAGGTGTTGTGGTGGGTGCCCGTAGTCCCAGCTGCTTAGGAGGCTGAGGCGAGAGAATCACTTGAGCCCAAGAGTTTGAGGTTGCTGTGAGTTGTGATGCCATAGTACTCTACCCAGGGGGACAGCTTGAGGCTCTGTCTCAAAAAGAAAAAAGAATACGCACATAGCAGACATAAAACAGAAGAGTCAAATGTGCCTCTTTATTTGTTCCTTGTCAGTTTCATCTGCGCAAAACCTCTCTTTATTCCAACACACCTCCTTGTGTTCTCTGCTTCTGTGGATTCACAGCACATTAAAGCAATAACCACACAAATGATGGATGAATGTCAAGGATGATGGAAAGGATTTAGGAGATTGGCTGCTACGCACACATATAACAGGACAAGATATATCTTTGGACAAGCTATAACCGGGCATGGACACAGGGATCAAGGAAGCTTTCCTTGAGAAATGCCGCTGAGGCTGCAGACTGAAGGGTGAAGAGATGTTAACTAAGTGAAGAAGGAAGAACATTCTAACACAATCCCAACTGTAACACTATTGAATTTACTGAAGAATCATCTTCCAGGTGGATGTCTCATGGGCAGGAAAAATTTCAACATGTCTAAAATGAAAGGTGATGACTTCCCCAAAACCCATTCCTTCTGATCTTCCTTACCTAAGGAAAATGGCAGCTCCATCCTACCATCTTCTTCTCCACATGGACCTTCAAGGACTGGCACTTCTACCTCCAAAACAGATCTAGAACCCAACCACCTCCACTGCTGCTGCCCGGGACCAAGCACCATCATGTCTCTGCTCAGATGATTACAACTGCCTCCTTACAGGTCCCTCCTCCTCCACCGACCCATTGTGGACTGTACTCCACACAGTAGCCAGAGTGATCACTTCTCTCTTGTGCTTAAAACTCTCCTCAGACTTCCATATCCTCCTCCAAGTAAAAACCAAAGGCCTTCCAGTGACCCACACAATGCTCTGTCTGATGAGACCCCTATACCACTGCCACACATTCATTTCCCTTACGTACATTTCCTATCCACTCTCACCGTGCTGGCTGCCTGAAGACTGTGTAATACATTACACACACCCTAATTTCATGGCCTTTGGTCTTGCTGTTCCCTTTGCCTGGAATGTTCTTCCTGAAGTTAGATGCATGGCTTGCTCCCTCATTTCCCTTAGGGCTTTGCTCAAATGCCACTTTATCTGAGAGACCTAAGTAGAACAGCAATGCCCTGTCAAGACACCTTTTTTATCTTACACCACTTCATTTTCTCCATAGAACTTATCACCGTGGCACATACTGAATATTTCACTGTTTCTTTATTTACTATCTGTATCTTCCAATAAGCTCCATAAGTATCAACACTGATTGTTCACTACTGCATCCCCAGAACCCAGAACAGAACCAGGCATAGAGTCAGGGTTCAATAACTATTTGCTGAATGAATGAAGGGATGTCACCGGACAACCAGGGCCTATAGTTTGGGAAAGACATTTTTGGGATGTCTGCCCAACTCACTACAACTCTCATCTCTGAGAACAATTTCTCCCCAAACAGGGTAGTCCATGGCAGACACATTTATTCTATGTGATCAAGTCCTTGGTACTGCTCTTTGGACCGGAGATAGTCAGCATGTGATCAAATGAGAATCTCTCAGGCTTTGGTACAAGGACTGAAAGTTGCTAGTTTCAGTATATGAAAGGTGCTAGAAGTAAAGCTTGAAAGTCAAGAAGCAGAAAAATCTGCTAAAGGAAAAGAAGAATGAAGCAAGGATCCTGGATACAGAGAGGATAGTGAGGTGAAGGAGGAGGATGGAGGGAAAGAGGAAAGCCCAAGGGTGTCCATTCCAACTTCAGTTCTGTAGCATCCTGTAGTCAGCTGCAATGTTCACGCTGAGACCATAGTGCCCCCTGGCAGCTCAGGCCTACAGAACTCAAAAGGAAAGAGCAGGCACAGAGAGATGGCAAATAGCTTGTAAATGCAGCCATGCAATGTGCACCCCATTATGATGCACAAGGCTGATTCAAGCTTCAAGTAATGTGCATGCTGCAGGCACAAAATTATACAACTATAACCTCCCTTTTCATTTTTTTAAGAATCAGTCTCATGTTAGCAGAATTTTACTTCATTTCAACAAATCTGAACATATTATTCGCTTCTTTACATTCTTAAGCAGATATATGCAGGAGTTGTTTATACAGATCAGAAATGGACAACCTGAACTGGACACAGTGGCACATGTCTAGAGTCCCAGCTACTCAGGAAGATCACTTGAGCCCAAGAGGTCAAGGTTTCAGTGTGTCACGGTCATGCTTATAAAGAACCACTGCACTCCAGCCTGGGTAGCATAGCAAGACCTCATCTCTAAATAAAAATTTTGAAATAAATAAAAATCAAAATAAAATAAGAGAATATGGGAAACATGATAAAGCTCACATTTGTATTTGTAAAATTCTTATGCCATCCTCTAGTCAAATATTTCTTTTCATTGTTTAAAAAACTGAAATGTTCTAGTATAAATTTTTTCCTGTACTAGCTGGGTAGGATTCTAGAGAATTGATTATAAAATATTTTAAATACCAAAAAAAAAACAGTAAATAAAAGAAGAAAATATGCAATCAGGCTCAGTGCCTGTGGCTCAAGTGGCTAAGGCACCAGCTACATACACCTAAGGTGGCGGGTGTGAATCCAGCCCGGGCCTGCCAAATAACAATGATGGCTGCAACCAAAAAATAGCCAGGTGTTGTGGCGGGCGCCTGTGGTCCCAGCTACTTGGGAGGCTGAGGCAGGAGACTCGCTTGAGCCCAGTAGTTGGAGGTTGCGATGAGCTCTGATGCCATGGCACTCTACCCAGGGGGATAGCTTGAGGCTCTGTCTCAAAAAAAAAAAAAAAGAAAAAAGAAAATATGCAATCTGTAGAAAAGAACTAGAGACTTGGATTTGCAATGTTTTGATCATACAACATGTCCTAGAAGAGAGTCATCAACCTGAATTTATTTTAGCAGCAAAGGAGAAAAGAACCAAAGAGTTTCACAAGAGACTTTATATCTTAAAGTGCATTAAAAGCAAAATAACTTATAAGTCTCTTGTAGGTAAATATACTTGAAATAATATATAGAGTTTTAGAAAACACCAGGAACGGCTCGGCGCCTATAGCTCAACCGGCTAAGGCGCCAGCCACGTACACCTAAGGTGGCGGGTTCGAATCCCCAGCCCGGACCCGCCAAACAACAATGACGGCTGCAACCATAAAATAGCTGGGCGTTGTGGCGGGCGCCTG
>CAUYTI010093753.1:0-32280 GCA_963575145.1 Galago senegalensis
AAGGGAGGGGGGAATGGGAGGAGGGAGGGGGTTTGGAGGGATCACTTCTGAGGTTTGTCTTATAGGGGTACAGGTGAATCTTTCTAAGAGTAGAATGTGAACGTTTTAAAGCAATAACTGAGAAAATGAAAAAAAAAAAAAAAGGAAGGAAATTCTGACACCTGCTACAATATGGATAAACCTTGAAAACATGCTACATGAAAGAAGCCAAACACACAGGACAAACATCGTATGATTCCCCTTAGAGGAAGTACCTAGAATAGGCAAATTCATGGAGACAGAAAGTGGCTAGGAGGAGACAGGAGTAAAGAGTTATTCATTAATGGGTCCAGAGTTTTTGTTTTTGATAATAAAAATGTTCTAAAAATGGATAGTGGTGATGGTTGTACAACATTGTAAACGTACTTAATGGCATTGAATTACAAACTTGAAGTGGTTTAAATGATCATTTTTTGTTGTGTACATTTTATCACAATAAAAATGATAATTTTTTAAAGGATATTTTTTAAGGACCTGGCCATCTTGCAACAACTCTGATGTCCTCTACAAAGCCCAGTAATGCCAGACACACAGTAGGTACCAAAAAAAAATTGCTCACTAATTGACCCACTGGTATGTTTCTTGGTTGGCAGGATCATTATTTACATGTGCAAGAAAGGGAATAGAAGACCAGCAGGGAAATAAGAACTTAGCACCTACTAGATTCCAAACACTATTATAGGCTTAATACATTCTAATTCCCTTAATCCTTAAAAACTCATAAAACCCAAAAAGAACTTCCCATCATAATCAGGACTCTGGCTGGGTATCCTGCTTTGTTCATTTACTGTCACTGTTATTACATTATGTAAAACATGTAAAATATGTTTGTATTTATCAGGAAGTGAACACATGATATGATTTAGAGTAGATGTGGCCATTTCCCCCCAGGTGGCTTCTGTAGTGCAAACCTAACCCTGTTTTCAACTACATGGACAACCACAAGGTTGACCTTGAGGTTCCATGAGACAGCTCTACAACACTGGACTTCTCAGGACTCTCTTCAGAGATTGGCCCTACTGGCCCTAGACAGGTGAGCTGTGACAGAGACTCCACATTAGTGGAATCCCAAGTACATTTAATTCTTCACTTTGGTAGACAAGATCTCGGCCCTGGCCCACAGCCCATCTTTTGGAAGTCTGGGGCCAGTCTGAAAACAATGAAGAATTATCAAAGGTAGGTTCTTGATTACAAAAAGCCGATGCTAAGCATGAATATGTATTATATTTAGAAATACAAAATTATGGCACACCTCTTGGGGATGGGACACAAGTATAAGAGGGACTTTATCTAACAAATGCAATCAGTGTAACCTAATTCCTTGTACCCTCAATGAATCCCAAACAATTTAAACAAAAAAAAAGAAAGAAATACAATACTAAATGCCTACATATTTCAGGTTTCATCTGTTTGTCTAGCAAAATGGAAAAAAACCAAACTGCCTCTCAGCTATTCTTCAGACTGAATGATTCCAGTGTCTATAACTTTTACCTAGAGGTCAACTTGAAATAAAAACAAAGGTATCGGCTCGGCGCCTATAGCTCAACCAGCTAAGGCGCCAGCCACGTACACCTAGGGTGGCGGGTTCGAATCCCCAGCCCGGACCCGCCAAACAACGACGGCTGCAACCAAAAAATAGCCGGGTGTTGTGGCGGGTGCCTGTGGTCCCAGCTACTTTGGAGGCGGAGGCAGGAGACTCGCTTGAGCCCAGGAGTTGGAGGTTGCTGTGAGCTGTAATGCCACGGCCCTCTACCCTGGGGGACGGCTTTAGTCTTTTTCTAAAAAAAAAAAAAAAAAAAAAAACAAAGGTACCTTCAATGAATCCCCAACAATTAAAAATAAATAAGTAAATAAAAACAAAGGCATTGGAAAGAGGCCCAAGAGAGTTAAGGTTGAATCTTTACCACATACTGGGCATATGATCTTGGCAAGTTATTCCACGTCTTTGGATCTCAATTTCATCATCTACGTGATAGCCTGCCAGAGGCCGTGCAGCACAGTGCTAGAAGCAGCCTGCCTCAGTACAAATAAGCACTGGCTCCTCCACCTCAGGTGACCTCCTTACACCTTCCGTGCCTTAGGTCCTAAGCTGGAAAAAGAGGATAATAATCATAGCTAACTAATGTGTGTAATGAGGATTAAACAAACTAATGCATCTTGTATACCATAAGAGCTGAATAAAAATTAACTGTTAATATTATTACATGAATGTTCAACTTTCTCTTTTTAAAAATAGCTTCAGAGATTTAAAAACATTCTAGAAATATGATCTTCCATAAAGCTTGCTTCCAGAGGGGACTGCATGTTTAAAAAAAAAAAATACACCACAGTTCTGCCTTTGATAGTTGGATCTGCTTAATATAAAATGTGAACATTTAATGTAAATTCTTAGTAGAAACTTGAAAGAAGGAATGATTTTTCATGGAGCTTATTATCCAGAAATCCTTAGAGCATTTCTGCTGCCAAACAGAAAAAAAAAAAAAGAGTTTTTTTGGTTTTGGTTTGTTTGTTTTTGAGGCAGAGTCTCACTCTGTTGCCCCAAGTACAGTGGAGTGGCATCATCATAGCTCACAGTAACCTCAAACTCCCAACCTCAAGCAATCCTGTTCCAACCTCCTGAGTAGCTGAGACTACAAGTACCCACCACCAGACCTGATTAATTTTTTCTATTTTTGGTAGTGACAGAGTCTCACTCGTGCTCAAAAAAATTAGTTTTTAAAACATGCAGCTCACGTGGCTTAATTCTTTGGAGAGTTTCCTTTTAGTTAGCTTCTAAGTTCCAGGAATAAAGAAATATTGTTTCAGGAAGGAATGGAAAAGCCACGTGGCTATAATCCATTGACATGTTTGTCAAAGTAGGACATGAGAATGAAGTCTGAAATAAATCACTGCTGGTCTACTATCAGGAGGAAAACAAGGAGGAACCGGGGCCAAGCACACAGGATGTCAGGGATTGGTGGGTAGAGGAAAGCTCTGCCTACCCCAGAGGATTTACTTCTCCCTGCTCTGCTCCCCCAACCGCAGCCCCATTCCTGCCATGGTTTCCCGAACTACACTCTTCACACATCACAACAGCTGAATTGTGTTCATTGATAGATTCAGGGGGTTCTATTTGCAGCTACAAAGTAACATAATTGATAAATCCACCAATTTGGTGAGGTTGGTTAGGCTGCTTTGGGTGCAGACACACCTTAAGATATATGTAAGACGTCCAGAAATTACCCTTTGGGAAAATTCCCTAAAGATTACTATGTAGTTGACCGATTGCTATTGAATATCCTGCTCTGAGAGACAACATCTCTCAGTATGGCATTAACTCAGAACTGTTTTCAACTTAAAATACTGAATCCCTATCTTGAAACGATGCGCTCAGTTTACAGGTAAAGGAATATAGGATAGATGTCTGTCTACATGCCTCTTTGGGTTCCTTCTTCAATTGACACTTTCATTTACCCGTGACGTGTTCCACCCTCACACTATTTTTTTCTTCCAGCACAACTCAGACAAAACCACTTATTAATAGAGTAAAAGCAATCAGAGCCAAAGAAGCAGGAAGAAGGGGGGAGTTCAGGGCTAGGAGCAGATGAGTCATCAACATAAGTGGATACACTTAAGTCCTTGTTAGATTTTCTCATGATTTCTCCCATACGGAGTTACAAGGAACAAGTGAAAATACTTCTGGCAAACTGAAAATTTAAGCTACTGAAAAGGTCATTTGATCTTGCGGTTTATGAAAGAAATGAAATGGAACTGTGGACACACATATATGTTAGCTGAGCCTCATTCATTGGCATAATCAGCTAATAACCTCCAACCAGCTCGGACTGGGCCAATAAGACCCAACACTTATATCAGATAACCGGTTTAAAAATGCTGAGTTGACTAAGGTACCCTTAGATACATTGAGCCTTCCTGCAATGCCCTCTCCATACCACATTTTTCAGATACTTCCTCTGATTACCCCAGCTAAATTCCGTTGTAATCAGAACTCACAGTTCTTTATTAGAACCCACTCATGTTTATCTTTTCTTATCTATTTATTTTATAAAGATTTGTTTCTTCTCCTTGAGGGCAGAAACCATGTCTTACTTTTTAAAAACATTTCTCATAATACTTAGAGTAGGCACCGAAAATGTTAATTGAACAGATGACTTCAATTTTCCTGTCGTGTGCCATTATCTGGAAAAATGCCCAGCTGTTCTAATGCTAAGGATGGACTGGAAAGAATCCAAATTTCTCTTAAATTTTATTTGTAGTGTATTTGCCTTCCCACTTATGTTAATCTGGCTAATTTTCAAAAGCTTGCTTTCCCAGAGTACACAACTATCAAAAAGGAGACAGATATACTAGAAGAATGTTGAGTTAGTGGCAGAAAGAAATGATTTTGGAATTTAGGCTCTTCCTTAGCTATTTTAGGTCATTCTCCCTGGAAAAGAGACTGTAGTAGAGAATTGCATCAGAGAGAGCCATCTCAGGAGTATCTGTATGGGGCTGAAGAATAAAGGATTGGACAGAAGGAGGGATTGAATGTGATGTAGAAATAACAGCAGTCTCAGCTGATGCCATAGGCTGAACAACCCTTCAGAGTTGTTCCAAGTGGAAGCAAGGGAGCCTGGGACACTTTGCACATCACCTGGTCATTGGAGGCAGGCTCCTTCCAAACTGGGAGCAGAGGCTTGAGCAAGGAAGCTCCCTTACACTGAGGATATCCTTAGTGAGGGAACTAGGTAAAAGTTCTAGGCCAATACTCTAGGACGCTAAGAGAATGAATGCCTCAGGCTTGAAGTGAGGGATCTGAGTAACACATCATGGTAACCCCTACACAACCCAATCTACAAAGTAGATAATCCACACACATGACCAATGAGGTAAACAGATATATAAATAACTAAACACCGCTATTTTACAAAAAAAAAAAAAAAGCCAAGTCGCAAATATGTTTTAATTATTTGGGGAAATTATCGAGAAAATGAGCTATCTGAAATAGGATTTCTATCATTTCTTCTGCCAAATATCTAGGCATATTAGAGATATCTTCCTATATGATGATTCAGTTAAATAAAACCATAAAAAGAATGCCAGGATCCATTGCTTTCCCCAAGGATGCCAATGAGTTTGCTTGGGTGCACCGATGAGAAGACAACAGGCCTTGCCAAGATTAGATACCCAAACATGTTTAAATGAGTTCAGATTAATAGAGTAGCCAGGATTCTAAATGTCAGAGTGGCCTACCATAGCCGCATGCCGTGCCTTGTGCCTATAGTGTCAGCTACTTGGGAGGATGAGCTGGGGAGGATTGCTTAAGCCCAGGAGTTCAAGGCTGCAATGAGCTATGACTGTGCCTGTGAATAGCCATTGCCCTTCAGACTGGGTGGCAGAGTGAGATCCTCCATCTCTAAAAATAATAATAAAAATAACAGGTCAATTGTGGTGGCTCACACCTATATCCCAACACTTTGGGAAGCTGAGGCAGGAGGATATTTTGATGCCAGGACTTCTAGACCAGTCTGGGTAATAGTGAGACCCTCATATTTACAAAAAGTAAAAAAAAATAGCCAGGCATAATTAGCCACACCTGCAGTCCCAGTTACTTAGGAGGCTGAGGCAGAAGGATCGCTCAAGCCCAGGAGTTAGAAGTTGCAATGAACTATGATGTAGCTGCACTCCAGCCTCGGCAACAGGGTGAGACTCTATCTCAGAAAAAAGAAAAGAAGAAAAAATAGCATGTCCCATCATAAGAGCTGATAGCCTAAAATTCAGTACACTAAAAATAACGATTCTATCATCAGAAGAATATTGTAAAACAGAAATACTGTCAATTGGAAGTTAGGCTGAAATGATACCATTAAGGTGCAATACAAAAGTCATTAAGAATGGGAGCCCTTACGTCAAACTATCTAGAAAAATAAAAAATCCTTTCACTACCACTTTTTTGCTATGTTCACTCTTAGGACAAGTGAATTAACTTTTCTGAGCCTCATTTTTGTCATTTGTAATTAGTATCAGCCTCATTAACCTCCTTAGCAGAATGTTTCCTCTGTTCACATATTCAAGGACTCAGTAAATACCTATTAATAACGGTATATTTGAAGATACTATAAATTCCAAAAATTACATTCAGGTGATACTTCACTATCTTCCATGAAATATGTTCTATGGAAGAGATCCAAGAACACTGTCTTTTGAAAACTTAAATTATACAACTTCTGGAGGCCTCATAATATTGTGAAACAATAGTCAGATTCAATTGTTCTAGTTCAGCATATTTTTAGAAATGAATGTACTCCTTTGCATACTTATGTTTATTTTGTATTGTAAGTTTTTAAAACTTTTTTGTTATTAGGAAAGATAAATTTATATGTTTTATGAAATAAAATTAATGAAGTCTGAATAATCGGAATAAATCTTCACAACATGATTTGATTAGGTTTTTTTCCCAAGGTACCCTTTTTTTCTCTCTCTCTTAGAGGTCTTTGCTCAGGCTGGGCTTGAACTCCTGAGCTTACACAACCTTTCCATCTCAGCCTCCCAGAGTGCTAGAATAATAGACATGAGCCATCAGGCCCAGCCCTAATTAAATGGGTTTTAACTATCTTATTGAATAATATGAACCTAATCTGTAAACACATCTCAGAAACAGTAAGAATTAAAGTCAGTTTCCTGCTCTACAAGACTGGGTTGGAAATTTAGAATTACATATTTGACTATTTCTTTAAAGTTTTCAAAGAAAACTTTATACCCTTATTTTCTGATAAGCTTTATCTCTGAAGTATCTTAGGTGAGAGAACCATTATTCTTTAATCTTTTTTTTTTTTTTTTTTGAGACTGTCTCACTCTGTTGCCTTAGGCTAGAGCATTCTGGCATCAGCCTAGCTGACAGCAGCCTCAAACTGCTGGGTTCAAGGTATTCTTCTGTCTCAGCCTCCCAAGTAGCTGGGACTCCAGGTGCCCAACATGACACTGGGCTAATTTTTTCTGTTTTTAGTAGAAATGGGGGTCTAGCTCTTGCTCAGGCTGATCTTGAACTCCTGATCTCAAGAGATCCTTCCAACTTGGCCTCCCAGAGTGCTAGGATTACAGCCATGAGCCACTGTGCCCAGCCACTATCTTTAATCTTGATGGCCTTTATTAGAGATATCAAAAGAAAAATGGCAGAAATTAAGCCAAAATTAAACTGGCCTGAAGCTTATGCTTTTGTTTCTCATGAGAACACTTCTTAGTTGTAGGGAAAGACCTCAGTATTTTCCCATGTTTTGACTTTCTGTATTTAACTCAGCCAACCACTGAGAACTCTTTTTTTTTGAGGGAACTTCTTTCAGTTCTTATGAAGAATGGAAGGGTGATTATTTTCCACATGATAAATGAACAGAAAATAGTATCTGTGGATTTACAGCCTCTTTCAACAGTTATAACTGCTGAAAAGGACAACAGCAATTTTCCTGTTCCATAAGATCACTGGTTCTTGGGTTGTAGAGGAAATATTCACAGAAGCTGAAACCTAATTGATCATTATCAGAAGATTAGGCAGATATCTCAAAAACTGTTAGGCAACATTCACACCCACCACACTTCCTGAACCAATATCCTGGAAAGAGCTGAAATTCACTTTTGCAACATGAAGGAAAGGTCACAGATTTCTTGAGCTAGAAGCATGTTGAAAATATTTAGTTCCTACTTTATTTTTAGGAACTAAGAAAATGTGAGATGAGAACTATTTCTTAAATGTGTCTTTTAAAATCTATTCTCATTGTAAGTAAATAAAAACAAATCATATATAGTGCAAAAACTAAATGAATAAAAGAAGAAACTCCTCTGAGGTACTCTTCCTGATGAGGTAGAAATTAAGGATTTTTTTTTCTACAGCCAGGTCACAAAGTGCTGATACAGCATGAACTCTTTGTTATAAAATACTAGACATATTATTTACTATAGAAGGTTAACTCTGATGTGTTAAGCATTTTAGAAAGTCTATGAGTTGTTTGATCAGCTTAGAGCCCAAGTTAATGAAACCAAAGTCTGGATTTCATAAATTTAACCCCTATATTGTTCAGTTACTTGAGCCCTGTTATATAGCTAAAGCCTGTTCCCTTGGTTTTGTCCAGACTTTTCAAGCACACATGTTCCAGTTAGAGAAATATCTCAGTGAGTACATCTCATTCAATGGAAATTCACTCACTATGGCTAGAAAAACATCTCAAAGTACATATGCTGCTAGTACAGGGATGTTCCAAATGGTAGAATCATAGTGTGGTAGGTGTGGGAGTGGCCTTCAAGATCCTCTAATAATAGATTTCAATTTACACGTAACAAAGTGTAAAATCGGAAAAGTTATATTTGTCCAAGGTGAGTGGCAGGACTTGAAATAAACTTAATAATCATTCTCAACTATAAAATGAGTATAACATTACCCTGCCTACCTACCTCATAAGGTGGTTATAAAGTTCAAAATGAAGTGATCTAGATGAATATATTATTTTTTATTTTTTAGAGACAGGGTCTTACTGTGTTACCCACACTGGAGTGCAGTGGTGCAATCATAGCTCATTATAACCTTTGAAGCCCTGGACTTAAGCAATCCTTCCACCAGAACCTCCCAAGTAGCTAGGGCTGCAGGTGCACCCCACCATGTCAACTAAATTATTTTGAGCCAGGCTGATCTCAAATTCCTGGCCTCAAGTGATCCTCCTGCCTTGGCCTCCCAGAGTGCTGGGATTATAAACATGAGCCACTATACCCAACAAATACACTATTATAGAGCCATCTAAACATTGCAGCTAAACATAAGATAATAATATTACTTGAGAAGCAGCAAGTATCTTGAAGAGAAAACCTGAATTGAAGTCCTAGTCTAATCATTTATAGGATGATTTGGCCAAGTCACTTAATATCTCTGAGCCTAAGCCTCTTTATCTTCAAAAAAGAGAAAATGTACTACTTTGTCAACCTTACATAGCTGTAAATATCTAATGAGGTAGACAACACATGGTAAAGGTCATAATAAACTATAAAGTTCTATGGCAGTGAAAGCCAAATATAACTAATGCTCCATGTGGCTCAGTTTAGACAGTATGTTAAAAAGAAATAGCAGTCCAGCAAAAATATGCACATGTGCCCACACACACTTCTTATTATCTAGTGTGTTTTATTTTTTTCTACTTTAGCCATCTTCATGGATTAGTGTACTTACCTTATTGTGGTTTTGATTTGCATTTCCTTAAAAACTAATGATATTGAGCATTTTTTCAGGTACTTATTAGCCATTTGTATATTTTACTTGGAGAAATGTCTATTTAATATGTTGTCCTATTTTTAATTGGATTCTTTATCTTTTCATTGTTAAATAAAAGTTCTTTTATATTCTGAATATAAATTTCTTATCAGAGATATACTTTTGCTTTGCAAATATTTTCTTCCATTCCATTGCTTGTCTTTTTACTTTTTTATTTATTTTTCATTTCAGAGTTTTGCAGGGGTGTACACATTTTGGTCACATAATTTGCATTTGTATATTTAAGTCAATGTTATAAGTGTGCCCTCTTCACTCTTTTTACTTTCTTAATGATGTCATTTGAAGTATAAACTTTTTAATCTTGATAAAATCCCATTTATCTTTTTTCCATTCTGTAGCCTGTGCTTTTAGTATCTCCTTTATAAATTTTGCCCTCATTCAAAAATATGTATAAATATACTTATACATATACATATATATACATAGAGAGAGAGAGAGAAGTTTAAAGCTAGTCCAGGACTAAGAACTACCTGCCCAAAAGTTGTCCCGGCCAAAGTAGATCTTAACTGAACATATAGTACAGATCAGAGCCCTCCCCCCGCCACGTGAAGTCACTGCTTTCTACGCTCTCGCACCATCCCGCCCCTCTACTCCCAACACACTTCACCCTTAGTTTTTGCCAAAGTTCCTTTCAGAAGAGTATAACATCATCTCAGCTGAACTAAAAGGAAATAAGGCTACATCTCTGCCAAGATACATTGGGAAATCAGTATGTTCTCAACTATCTGAAGTATTTGTGTTCAGAAGGTACAATATAGAAAATACAGACCCAGAAGGGGGCAGAATTAGGGACACTCACAACTACTCTTCACTTCTTGAATGGACATCAAAATGGCAACAAGAAATGACAGCCAAGAGCTCTGAGTCAGAAAGTGTACAGAGTAAATACAAGAACTCAAAAAGAGATAGTAATCTGTGCTCATTTTGCAAAGGAGCAGATTGTTTTCCATATAGCAGAGGGCATTAATGGGTATTATCCACCAGTACTTCTTTCCCAAAGTAGATGCAGGTTAGCATCACAACTAGCTCAAAAGATTGTGAACATCTTAGAATTCTGATTGCACCACAAATACACCTAGACTAAACTAGAAGATATTAGTCCCAATTCCCCAATTATAGAAAAGAGTATCAGTATGTGATTGGTCAGGCTTATCAAGCTATCACCCCTGCTCTAATAAGAGTGGACAACATCATATAGTATAAACATGACTCCTATAGTAAGGAAAGCTAAAAACATGTCTAAGATGAGAATAGCTTAAGGTGATGTCACTCCTTGGTGGCAACAATAGTGCTAGTCTGTCAGGTTGCATAATCTCTGGGAAATTCCACAGAGTCTTCATTGTTGGGTTTTTTTTTTTTTTAAATGAGTCTATTTCATTGAGGATCAATGGGGGAGCTGGGCACAGTGAAGCATGCTTATAGTCCCAGCTACTTGAGAGGCTGAGGTAGGAGGGTCACTTAAGACCATGAGTTCAAGCCCAGGAATTAAGAGGCCAGTCTGGGCAACATAGCAAGACTCTGTCTCTACAAAAGAAAAAATGGAGGGAGAAGTTGGGACTTAATCTGCCATTGCTAAAATTAAGTAAGTTTTAGGGGGGTTGTTTTTGTTTTTTAGATAGAGTCTCACTCTATCACTCTGGGTAGAATGTGGTGGTATCATAGCTCACAGCAACCTCAAACTCTTGGGACAACAGGCATGTGCCACTATACCCAGTTAGTTGTTTTTTTTTTTTAGTAGAAACATTGGTCTCAAACTCCTGAGATTAAGCAATCTACCCACCTGACTTCCCAGAGTACTAGGATTATAGGCATGAGCCAAAAATAAGATTTTTTTAAAGAATCAGTGGAGGGTATTTTAACTTTCTGCACATACAAATACATACATAGATCAGTTAAATTATCACTACAATTTATGAAGTCAACTACTTTTTCTTACAACTAAATAACCAGGCTTAGTTCTTTCTCTAAACACAATGAATTCTTCCCATAGCCTCAAATTCTGAGGCTTTTTGGTTTTGTAAAGTTATATTGCATTTAACTTTTTCAAATGAATAGTTTCAAATTATATTTTCAACTGGGAGCATGGATCAGTGGTTAAAAACAGGAAGTTTGATGAGTAAACTTGAAACCAGTGAAAATACAGAAGATAATGAGGGAAATTCAGAAAAATCTGAAATTGTCCACAGATGTGACAGTTATGGAGCGGTTCCTAAGTTTTCCCACATGAACCTGGTAGTGGAAAGCATGATTGCAATATCCTGCCAAACAAGCAGGAAATCAACAGAAGGCAATCATAGGCTGTTCTTATATGCTGATTGAAAGTGTTTTCCTTAGTATTTTGGAGATTTAATAAAAGTTTTATGACTGTTGTTCAAGAAATCCTGGAATAATAATTGTCTGAGACCATGATGCTAGCAGAATTATTTAAAAACCAATCATGCAAATTTAAGGAAGAGCACCAGAATTCAACAAAAAGCACAATCAAAAAGGCCAGATAGAAATTTTGTAAAGTTTCACTCAGAGGCAATTTCAGAACCTTCTTAGAAAGTGACGCTTAGCAGAAACTAGAGTGAAACAGAGGAAGGAAAGCTTCAGCGGCAACCTTTCAAATGTGCATTTTTACAGTTCAAAGAGCACAACTGTTCAGGCAGATGAAGTTAACAAGATCTCAATCTTGCATTTGAACTAAAACGTCGATATTAATTATTTGGCCGTTTGGTCATTGCTTGCTATGTTTATAATATGATAGATAAACAAATTTTCCCTGAGTTGTTGATGTGTATCAAACCCAAGATACACAAAGCTATAGGAGAGGAGACAGTCACAGTCTGCACTGTGACAAATCTTGAATGTTAAGCAACTTATGCAAAATTCAAAGTCACCCCTTTTCAGAGATTGACTCCTCATTTTTCCAAAGGCATTCAACAAAGCAAAACGTACTCTATATTATGCTTAAACGTGTATTTTGAATACTATCCTTTTTAGACAAATTTATGATGAAATGAAACTCTTTCAACCACAGAGATCTATGTTGTCTTAACCAGAGAAAGGGCTGATCTGGGTTAAAGTGCTATTTTTCATCAGAAATAACTTTTCGATCATCTTTAATTTAGCTGTTCAAAGATCTTCTTGGATTATATCTGAGTTCTTAATTTTGTTTTTGATTTAGAGATGGGAAATAAAGGGCTTCTGTAAGAGTAGGGTGTGAAGACAGACCATCCCTAACTTACAATGGTTTAACTTACATTTTGACTTTATGATGTACGAAAGCGGTAGAAATTCTGAAGAAACCATACTTAAAGTACCCATAAGACCATTTTATTTTTTTCATTTTAAGTATAGATTTTAATAAATTACACAAGATAGTCTACACTTTATTACACATATGAAATGGGCTTTGTCTTAGACAATTTTGCCCAACTGTTCTGAGCACATATGAGGTAGACTAGGTTAATACATAATGTTCAGTAGGTTACGTGAATTAAATGCATTTTTCAGCCAGGAACAGAAGCTCACACCTGTAATCCCAGCTACTCAGGAGGCTGAGGCAGGAAGATCACTTGGGGCCAGGAGTTTGAGATCAGCCAGGGCAATATCCCAAGATTATCAAGTCTAAAAATATATAAGGAAATAAATAAAAATGCATCTTTGACTTACAGTATTTTCAACTTATAAGTGGCTTACCAGGATGTAATTCCATCATAATTTGAGAAAAATCTGTATTACTGAATCCTAGCCAAGCCAAGCCATCCCTACTAGTCCCAATGACGCTGAGTCACCTACAAACACAGACATTTTCTTACCTTACTCTTAGATCCCACCCTACAAGGGTCTGACTCCAAGAAACTCTGTTACAAATCTGTGGCCACCAATTAATAAGCTTGTACTGAGCATCATTTTGAACTCAGCATTCACAGTCCCCAAACTCAGAACTCCTTTCAGTATTCAAGCTGCTTTTTCCCTGCTTCTGTCAAAGTGACTGCTTTTACAAGAGGGGTACAAGGATCCCATTAACCTTCCTGACACATCTGGAGTCAGGGTGCTCCTGTGATGACTGACAGTTAGTCTTGGCAGCACACTGTCATGTCCTCTCTTTCCTCTCATTCTTTCCAGGGCATTTCCTCTAGTTTCAAATACTGGGCACTTTGCCAGAATATCTTCTGCCCTGGAAGAGTAATCATTATACTATGCCAAGAAATCAAAATGGAATTGGAATGGAAATGGCTTCATTTTAGAAAAGCTGAGTTTGAAATCCTGGCTAATTACCTAAGTAAGAAAGGCCTAGCAGAAGTTGGAAATTCCTTGATTTTTTTAATCATTGGAAGAAAGATGTTGAGATGAAAGGAGCAGAAATTGAAAGAATCCATGTGTAAAAGCATTGTGAATGGATGAGAAGTTACTCAAGGGAAAAAATGTGGATAAAAGAATATTTTCGTTATGGAGCAGCAGGGAAAAAATGCAGCAAGCAAAGGAGATGGAAGAAAATTTCTCACAAAGAAGAGGACGGCACAGTGGTTACAGTGCCAGCCACATACACCGAAGTTGGTGGGTTCAAACCCAGCCCGGGCCAGCTAAAACCCAGCTATAGACCACAAGAGAAGAAAGTTCCAAGAAGTGAAATATCTGCGGAGAGGACCAGGAGAATGAGGACTGAGAATTCCATTAGATTTATTGGATATGAAATCCCTGGTGACTTTCTAAATTGGTATCATAGAGGAGAAAATGTAGAAGCCATATTACAAGGGGTTAAGAAGCGAATGCATGGGCAGGAAGTGAAAGCAGAAATTTGTACTCTTTTAGAAGAAGTGTGGTAGTGAACGGAAAAAAGATAAGGCAGTAGCCTGCTCCAACAGGGTCAGAGGAGGGTTATTTTAGGGTAGGAAGGGGCCTGGCCATATTTATGTCAGAGGAGGAGAGACGGAAGATGGATGGAAGATAGGGCTTAAAAGATGTACCAAAACTGAGAGGTGGTCAGCAATAACAGAATCAAAGCAGTGTTCTTGGCAAGAAAAAGAACAGGTACCTTCTTTTGAGCTAAGAAAAAGGATACACAGGTAACACTTTAAGAGGTATTGAGAGAGTCCACATGGACAGGCCTCATTCTCAATAAAACAAAAGACAAATAGCTAATGCAAGACAGCAAAAAAGATGATATCTTCCCCCAAAAGTTTAGAGTTAATATTCTAAAAGGAAGAAAAAATGTTTACATAGGTCAGAAAATGGAAATTCAGTTTTAAAACATTACCAAACTTCAATTATTTCTTTAGCTACTCTCCATAGCATTTACTCCCTTTTCCAGAATCACAACTGCTATTCTGGCTCAGCACCTGTAGCACAGTGGTTACAATGCCAGCCACATACACCAAAGTTGGTAGGTTCAAACCCAGCCTGGGCCAGCTAAAACAACAATGACAACTGCAACAAAAAATATCTGGGCACTGTAATGGGTGCCTGTAGTCCTACCTACTTGGAAGGCTAAGGCCAGAGATTCACTTAAGCCTAGGGTGACCAGATTTTAACATCTGTAAGGCAGGACAACATGGCGGGGGGGGGGGGAGGGCGGGAGGGGGCAGGGGACGGGGCAGGCAGGGCCTGACAGCAATGCAAACTTTTATAAGCAGTTCTCAATAATCACTTCTCAGCAATTATTTATTACAGTTTAACATTATAAAATTAACAAAAACAATATAAAATTCACATTCTGGCAAAATAGCCATATGGCGGCCGAAAACCATATATTCCCTTCTTGTTCTCCAGCCCGTTCGTGCATTCTTTCCAAAAATCAGGACTTTTTTTAAAACGCCGTGGGATTCGGGACAAATTGTTGAAAAGCGGCACTGTCCCACCAAAATTGGGACATCTGGTCACCCTACTTAAGCCCAAGAGTTGGAGGTTGCTGTGAGCTGTGATGCCACAGCACTCAACCAAGGGTGATGGGATGGGACTCTGTCTCAAAAAAAGAAAAAACTGTTGTTCTTTAAAAATATACATGTTTCCCTTGGACTATGTGGTCATTATAATGTGAACAATATTATTTTTGTTATCAGAAATGAAGCAGGAGCAGTTTGCACAATGTGGGAAATGGCTGAGCTGTCTGAGCTGCGGGGAGAGCAGTGACCTGCAGACAAGTGCGATGCTGGGTGAGACCGTCCACAGCAGAAGGAGAGAGGCCCATCCCTGCCTCCCTCCCATAGCCTGGACACAGCAGCTCAAGGAGGAAGGCCTGGTGGAGAAGGAGGAGGCCCAGCCAACGGTGGGGCCAGAAGGGAACGGGGCACTTGCTAAGGAGCCCAGCCCTGGGGAGCACTCAGGCCAGCTCATGGGCTCAGACTGGGAGAGTGAGATCTTGGGCGGGGAATTTGATGACTGGAAAACAACTACAACACAGGGCAGAGGAGCAGCTGAGTGGTGCCAGCTACAGAGTATCAGAGGCTCCTGAAGAGGCCATCAAGATGTTTCTGAGAACACCCAGAGCCTGAGAAGCAGCCCCTGGTGGCAGGTTTCAGATGCATTATGAGAAGTTCAATCAGTTGGCTTTTATGGAAGAGTTTTTTTCACTAATGACTGTCAATCGTCTGACTCCAGCTATGATGAAGTTTTTGACAGAGAGCAGTTAAATGCTATCAGAAGAGGAGGAAACTATTTGAAGAGTGAGCCAGCTTTGCACTATCTTTTGGGTTCATTCCAAATAGTCCTGTGCCCATGAAAAACTGAACCTTCAAAAAAAGAGATTTTTTTGTTTTTCAGACTAGAAGACAACAGGACAGTGACTGCATAGTTGTGAAAAAGGAAGAGACTCATTAAAGAGAAAGAATGTTAGGACTGTTGAAATCTTTCTCAAGAACGTCCTAAACATCTGTGGCTTTGACTTTGTTATTAATCCAGGTTATTTTCCTTGCATTGTGAAAAACACTTTCACATTTGTCTTGCTGTAAAGGAGGTTTTTCAAGAGTAAGTCATGACCAAACTACCAGTACAAGAGCCCCCTGATACTAATTGGTGAGATAAATTTATATCCAAATAGGACACGAGATATCTTTGAGTTTTTTGGACTGAAGAAAAACTTTTTTAAGAAAACATTGAAAACTCCCCTTTGTGATCTACTCAAGCCTTAGTTAGCAGGGGCTAAATTTTCAATGTAAGATTAATTGAGTATTCTTATCTCACAAGGATGAGTCAACTAAAAAATAAACACATATTACATATGCTAAATCCCTTAAAATGTGTTTCCAAGAGCATCTGAATTTTTTTTTTTTTTTGGAGCAGAGTCTTGCTATGTCACACTCGGTGGAGTGCCATGGCCTCACAGCAACCTCAAACTCTCTGGCTTAAGAGATTCTCTTGCCTCAATCTCCCAAGTAGCTGGGACTACAAGCACCTGCCACATACCCCAGCTATTTTTTTGTTGCAGTTGTCATTGTTGTTTAGCAGGCCTAAACAGGCCTAAACAGCAGGGCTCGAACCTGCCAGCCTTGGTATATGTGGCCAGCACCCTACCCACTGAGCTATGGGCACCACCAGCATCTGAAATTTTGTCCTTATATCTTAATCATTTGTAAAGATGCTATGATCTATAATTTGAGAAAATCCATTGTCATGACTTTTTGAAAGTCGAAAGCTAAGACATCTTTAAAGTTTCAAATCTACACATTAAAATATATATGAAAGTACAAAGAAATACTATTTCTAAACTCTTGTATACTAGAAAAATTTTGTTTTGCATGCTGTTTTTAAACTTTTTTTTTTTTTGGCAGTTTTTGGCCAGGGCTGGGTTTGAACCTGCCACCTCCAGCATATGGGGCCAACACCCTACTCCTTTGAATCACAGGTGCCACCCTTGCATGCTGTTTTTTATTTAACTTGACCAGTGACAGACTTTAGTTGAACTTCATATTGTAAGAACAGCTAGTGAAAATTGTCAAATAAAAGGAAAGCCCTATATCTAAAAAGACTTTATGAATAATTATATTGCCAACCTTTAAAAGTTTTAAACCTGGGCCAAGCAGTGGCTCATTCCTATAATCCTAGCACTCTGGGAGGCCAAGGCAAATGGATTGCCTGAGCTTACATGTTCGAGACCAGCCTGAGTCAAAGTGAGATCCCACCTCTAAAAATAGCTGGCGTTGTGGAGGGCACCTGTAGTCCCAGCTACTCAGCAGGCTGAAGCAAGATAATCTCTTGAGCCCAAGAGTTTGAGGTTGCTGTGAGCTATGATGCCAGAGCACTCTACTGAGGATGATAAAGTGAGACTCTGTCTCAAAACCTGAATAATTCACCTCAATATCTGAAGTTTTCCTCTGTCTCCTACTCTAATTAATCTTGTTATTTCTTATGCACTAGCAGTAGAGATAAAATTTCTCATTCTGTGTAAAAAAAAAAAAAAGGAAATGAAACAATTCTCTGAATCCTTACCTGTGTTCTTTTAAGGAGGCTGTTGAAGATACTCAGTTTGCTAACATTTTCCAAAGCAAGTACTGATCTCAATGTTTATTATTATATCAAAATTTTGTGGTGATTTTAGTCTACAAGTAATAAATCCCACCTTTTACCAAAACACTATTATTTTATGTGGATTAACGATAGAAAATTTAAAATAAACTCAGTTACTGGAGCTATTTTCCTAGTCATTTTTATTCTTGCCTTTGATCACCAAGAGCTACATTCATAGCTCTGGGACTTCTTGTCAGGGTGTATGATGTATATAAACAGTGCTGTTTAATCCTCATGATAACCTTATAGTGTATTATTATTATCATCCCTATTTTGCAATAAGTAGATAAGGACTAGGTCACGTAACTTCTCCAGGGTCTCAGAACTGAAAATGGTATAATCAGTATCAGTCCTAGTCTGATTTAAAAGCTTCTGCTTCTAAAGACTAAGCTGAGGTTGGAGGTGTTGGCTCCCTTGAGTCCAGGGGTTCAAGGCCCAGCACTTTTGCAGGGAGGTTAAGGCAGGAAGATCCCTTGAGCCCAGGAGTTCAAGACCAGCCTGAGCAACAGTCTCTACCAAAAAAAATTTTTTTAATTATCTAGGTGTGATGGCACCTGCCTATATTCCCAGCTTCTGAGTAGGATGAGGCAGGAGGATCAGTTGAGCCCAGAAGTTTGAGGCTGCAGTGAGCTAAGATGACACTACTGCTTTCCAGCCTGGGAGACAGAGTGAGACCCTGTCTCTTTAAAAAAAAAAAAAAAAAACTAAGCTTCACCACCACCACCTTTCTCATTCTCTAATTTCTTTGGTTATCTAAGAGCTCTCCTTTCCCTCTTCATACCAAGAGAGTATAAATATCCCTTGGTATCAGATACAAAGTCCAGTTTCCTTGGAACAGAGTCAAGAACATAGCACATACTCAAAAATACAAAAGCAAATTGAAATAAGAGTAAAATCAACTTAAAATCATTATTGATCTTACTCCATGTTTCATCTCTGCTGTTTCCACTACACTTCCTATACTCACCAGCTCTCCTCCCCCAGGGGTCTCAAGTGAATATCCAAGTTTGGAATGTGGCTGTTGTGAAAGTAACACTGTAAAGTGGCTCCCTTAAACAAGACTGTTCTTGGCAAGTAGATGTTCTTGGTGTGGGTGGATTGAATATGAAGATAGAGTCTTCTCATCAGCAACCACCCAGGAAGAATGGAGCTGATGTTCAACTGGTTGTTCAATTGCCATTCATTGAGGACCTCCTATTTCCAGTTCCTGCCCTCTGAGTTCTCAGACAAGTAGGGGAAGGAAGGGAGACAGGTGCTATATGATTATAGAAGAGCCTGGTAATGCCAGAAGACAGGTAGGGAGGATGGCTGAATAGCAACTTGACAGTTTTTTCATTGTTAATATATATTTTTCAACCTAACTTCCCAATGTGGGCTCATTTCCTTTTTGCATCAACATGAAGCCTCAGATGAAACCACACAGTGTATTGCATTTCAAACTGAAACTCATGACACAGCTAAGCAATGAGTCATCCTCAGACACCATGAAATTTCGATCCCAGTGGTGTAAAGACTGACTGGGTCTTTTCCATCATTAAGCTGCGTTGTCTTTTTCTTGGACTGAACTTGTTTTATCAGGCATTTTAATGTAGCTAGTGATTATCAAGATGGCTAATCTTTACGTTACAATTGCAAAACCTGCAACTCTCCACAATCACTAAAACCGAGTTTGGAACAAAGGGGGAAGAAAACAGGAAAATGATTTCCTTACTGACCTAAATAAGTGAGCAAATTAAGAGATTTGATCTCAATTTTTCCACAGTGACCTGCCCTTACAGGCTAACTTGATGATTTCACTTTATTGTGTACAATGTAGAATTTTGTAAGTTAACAAAAGGCTCTATCTTTCACTCTGGAATGCCAAAAAAAAAACAAAAAAAAATCTTAAAGAGCAGACCCAGGTCAACAACACATTTCAGAATCTGTACGGATGCCATGAACATAGCCTTCTGTGCCATGTGAGTGGTGTCATAGCCGCTTGTCCATTTCTACCCTTCCCTGGGATTGGGGCATCTTAATAATTTCTCAGAGTTAAACTCCCAGCAAGGGCCTTTAGATTTCATCAGCACCACCCTGACACATGAAGACACACGCATATAACACAAAAGGAGAAGGAGAGAAAGTATACCTCAGTAATGAAAAAGCAAACTCACCTTTATGTCAACCTTTAGCTAATTTTTAAAAAGGATTCTTCTGTGTCCCAGATCACCCTAAATCTTATATGTGATCTTGGCTCACTCCTTCCCTTCACTCCTATGTCACCCCCCTCACAGTGGTGAGCATGCATTCCTACTTTAGGGCTCCCAAGCTAAGGTTGTATAAAGAACGCACACACAAGTGAGTCAGAAATTTAAAAACCTTCGCAGAGGCTAGCCCCAGGTCTGAAGAGCACAGGATGGCTTCCAGTGGCACTGACGTGTATCAACACAAGAAGTTTAGTTAATGTAGTGTGGAGTAGAAAATCCTGACCCATCACCAACTATATGACAAGCAGGGAAATTTATGGCCCATACACCACCTCTTCATTCTCTGTACTGCAGAGGTGACAATAAGCAAGGTAGAGGTGCTTAGATTTCATAACTTCTAGTAGCTTGGTTCTGGTCAACATTGAGGTCCTTCCTAAAACTACCTACCAACTAGAAAGAGGGGTGGGATACAGAATCACTTCCACAGTGAACATCTTCCTCTACCAACCCTGCCCACTTTAGTGCACACCTACGTCAAATCTTAGTCTATTTTTACAGTAGAGTTACATCTCACTCTACAACTAGACCAATTAGCCCATAAAGTGAAAAGCTCATATAATTCAAATTACCTTTGAAAGTCCCTTAAATCCCCCATAGAGTTTAATATCTTCTATTGGTGATCTTATCAATTCCTCTAATATTTCTTGCTAGAGTGTCCAACCTGCAGCCTGTGGCTCACATGCAGATTAAGTGAAGACTATTTTGCTTATCTGTGGTGGCAAATATTCTGAAAGGTATGCATGAACCTTTGCTTTTGCTGATCAGCCTTCATTAGTGTTTGTGTATTTAATGTGTGGCCAAAGACAACTCTTCTTCCTCCAATATGGTACAGAAAGGCCAAAAGGTTGGATACCATAGTTTGATATATTTTCAATCTCTCCATTGAGTATATCAACAAATCCTTCATCACTCACTTCCCAAGTCCCTTGGTAAAAATCTGTTTCACGTCTTTATTATTGGCAAGGAAACCCTTAGAATCATTTATACAGCCTTTCCATGGATTTTCACCAAAGACATTGACTCTTTCAGGCTTGACTAAATCTTTCATCTGCGAGAATGAACAAATCACTGCACCACTACTCACCCTAACTCTGACCCATCTCTGTCTACCCACCTCCATCACGGTCTCTCTGTCCTTCCCCGCTTCTTTCCTTCCCTTCTCCTTTTTTTTCTTCAAAGTTCAATTCAAATAAATGAATGATTCACATAATGAAAATCTTCTGTGTTGAAGGAATATTTGGAAGAAGCATTTCTAAACCCATTTGCCTGACTTTCTTTCACCGTAACTATTACTTTTTATTGTTCTTGCTCATTCATTCATTCATTCCACAAATAGTTTACATTAGCTGCACATTCCAGGCCTTGGAGACCAGTCAATATTCATAGCAGGCAAAGTCCTTGTCTGAAAGGAGCTTACTTTATGGCAGATAGTACAGAGACATACGGTAGAGTGCCAGACAGGAGTGAGTGTTAACATGGGGAGAGGGTGGTCAGACAAGGCCTCTGAAGAGTGACATCTGAGCAAATAACTAAGTAAGCAATGGGAGCTGTGTGACTATCGGTGCTCAAGACAGAGGAGCAGCAAGTGGAAAGGCCTTAATGAGAGTGAGACTAGAGGAAACTTCCAGTATGGGTGAAGCTGAGAGTTCAAAACGGAGAACAAAATGAGTCTGAGGGTTGGCCAGCATCCAGGGAGACTTCGGGATTTTATTCAGGAATGTTATGCAAAGCTCCAGGCTACACATCATTTTGAAAAGGGAAGTGACATGATCTTACCAACGAGGCATTTTTAGAAGGATTTCTTGGGTTACTAGGTGGAGAATAGTGGGGGAATGGGGTGGCAGGGGGTTTGGAAGGCTTCTTCAACCCTGTGGCATGGTCCCGTGTCTCACACTAGTGTTTTCCAACATTTAACTTTTCTGTCAAGCAAAACAATTAAGATGTCTACTTAAGTTCTGTTAACAAACCACACAACTTTCACAGGGTCCTTCCCTCCCACTCTGTGGGTCTGACTCCTCCCGTGCAACCAGCTGTGAAGCTGGCTGGCCAGCAAGGCTCCTCCTGCGCCCAGCCACCCCCTGCATCCTCTTTCACTGAGGCTGCCCTCTTTCTAATACACAATGCCACTCACTTTTTCGCCTTCTTTCACACTGCAAAGTTCCTAGCAGCTTTCAGGGAAAAAAAAATAATAGCTTGAAATCAAAAACTAAATATTCCTTGACAAAAAAAAAAGATAGATGCTTCTACAAATAAAGTAGAATAAAGTTTCTACAAATAAAGTTATGTGTCTTTAATGTGGAAAATTTTCCTCTAAAACACTAACTAGGTATATAGGAGAAAAACTCAGCTTTGAAAATTCACCTTCTTGAGATTGAAAGGTTTTCCAAAAAGTCAATTGTGAATAATTTCCTAATGTCTAAATATCTAGATGTTTTCACCATGGCATGAAAACCTTCATCTTCTCATCATGAGGAAGATGGGGGATTAGGCCTCTTTCTACAGAGAAACAAGAAGTCTTTGTAAGTTGATATGTTTTTGCAATAAAGGGGGCCTATTGCTTCAGATTTGTTCAATATTTTAATTCCTTTATTTAGGTAGAATCTTTAGTGCCCTGAAGAGTCTGTGAATATAATATTGAGTTTTGAATCTGTAAGAAGAAATATTTTAACTTTTCCTTTGACTCACTTAAAAGCCAATCATGAATTTTTAAATATAAAACAAAGTAAAGGCTTGGCACCTGTGGCTCAAGTGGCTAAGGCCCTAGCCACATACACCTAAGGTGGCGGGTTCGAATCCAGCCCAAGCCTGCCAAACAACAATAATGGCTGCAACCAAAAAAAAAATAGCCAGGCGTTGTGGCGGGCACCTGTGGTCCCAGCTACTTGGGAGGCAGAGGCAGGAGACTCACTTGAGCCCAGGAGTTGGAGGTTGCTGTGAGCTGTGATACCATGGCACTCTACCCAGGGGGACAGCTTGAGGCTCTGTCTCAAAAAAAAAAAAAAAAAAAAAGAAGTAAAAGTACCTGATGCAGAACAGACATGCAAATTATCATCACGGAAATGCCCGTTTCTTACATAGATGCATATATGTGTGTTACGTGTATATATACATCTATGCACACATTTATATAAGTTTTTATTAACTATGCCTGGGGTATTTTTGCTTAGACCTTCTGGCAACCCTGACTATCTCTTGGCTCCCTTCAATGCCACCACTCTCCTTCCCCATCATCAAGTGCTGCTTACCAGCCTAAGCATGTCTACAGCCTGCTGGGGTCATGCCGAGGAAAGCAGAACTGATTCTTTGGGCTGGGTGAGTCCACTGAACGTCTCAGAGAAGAAGAATATGATTTTCAATAGTACCTTATTCAAACATTTATTGTGTATGAAGTCTGCACTGAACTGTGCCACACAATGCAGCTACAGCCACAAATAAGACACAGCCTGTGCCCTCGTCAACCAATGTGACTACCACACAGCAGGAAGCCAGGGAAATGTAGGGAGCTCAGGCTGGGGGCAAAAAAGGCAGGAAAAAACAGGGAAGCTAAAGAAACCCAAGAGACATGTCAGGAACAGAGTCTGTGGCCCATTTTACTGTCAAGGTTTCTTTCCTCACCAAATCTCAGTTAATTCCCACCAGGACTTTCCCCATGGAAACTCAGAATTCTTTGGAACTCTCTTAAGGGCTCTCAGTGCCCTGCTTTGTTTGCCTGTAAATAAATGGAATGAATATTTCTGACATGTTTACTCAAGGATTTGAGTCTCCGGGTGTTATGGCACTAAAGAAGAGGAAACACTTCCAGAAGAGATCTAAAAAATATCTTTTGTTTTATAAAGACTGTGAGGATAAAATAAAAGTACTAAAGTCTTAATTAGACACCATTCATCATCATTCTCTATGAAATACTACAATACTTTCCAATACTTCAGTGAACAAACACAAAGCTAAAATTTTGGCACAGTTTGACAGCTGGCAAGGATGTTTGGCCAGTCTGTAAGGCTGCCTTTCTCCTAGGACCTCCTGTATAGAAAATGCAGACTGCCTCTAAGCATAGTTTAAAAGGGGAAGAAGTCTTGAAGAGCAATTACTCAGCTTCTCAGAGGCAAATGAATAGACCAGGATTAAGCTAGCGACACCGAGTCTCTCCAGATTACCACCTGAAACACTTAGCCATAGATAAAAAGGAAATCTGTGAAGGATGAACCCATCAGTGGAGACAATCATTTCATTCCAAATGAAGAGCCAAGAGACAGCTTGCTTTTTTTTTTTCAAAAAAGACTCTTCCTCTGTTGTCCTAGGCTAGTAGAATGCCATGGCCTGTCATACTGTGTTTCCCTGAAAATAAGACACTGTCTTATATTTATTTTTTCTCAAGAAGACACACTGGGGCTTATTTTCAGGGGTAAAGGTATTCCAATCTTCCTTACCATTCCGTGCCGAAATGCATTACGTGGCTATGCAGATATGCTGCATAGCCACGCCCATCACTAGGTCTTATTATCGGGCTTATATTTAACAAATGCATAGAAATCCTGCTAGGGCTTATTTTTTGGTAGGTCTTATTTTGGGGGAAACTTAGTAGTTCACAGCAACCTCAAACTCCTTGACTCAAGTGATCCTTTTGCCTCATCCTCCCCAGTAGCTGGGACTACAGGCACCTGTCACAATATTTGGCTAGTTTTTCTATTTTTAGTAGAGACAGGGTAACACTCTTGCCCAAGCTGGTCTCAATCAAACTCCTGAACTCAGGCAATCCACCTGCTTCCGCCTCCCAGAGTGCTAGGATTATAGGCATAAGGCACCGCACCCACTGTGCCAGACAACATCTTGCTCTTTAAAGTGGTTGGTCCTGCTATGCCTGACACCTCATTTACAAAGACACTAAGCCAAGTTCAAATCAAAGTGAAAACAGTGGTTACTGTGTACAGATTTCTATAGTTTACCAAATTCCTTGAACTTTATCAGGAAGTGTCTGTGAATAAATGGTGGTAGACTGAGAAAAGTGAGCTCTCAACTGCCTGTATGGAGGCATGATTGTTTCAGTTATCATCTGTAAGACAAATCACCCTAAAACAGAGTGGCCTAAACCCACAAATATGCTATTATGTTCCTCTGTCTTGGTGGTCAGGAATTTTAACAGGACACAGAGGGGATGACTTGTCTCTGCTTGGCAATGCCTGAGGTCTCCACTATGGTGACTCCAAAGGGTACATCTGGAATAGGAGGATCAAGAGAATCCACTTTCTGTATCCACTTTCCTTACTTACATGGCTGGCACTTGGCCTGGCTGGCAGAAAGGCAAGCTCAGATGAGGCGGCCACCCGGAGTGCCTATATATGGCCTCTCCAGCAAGGAAACTTCTTCCATGACATTCCAGGCTCCAAGCACAAGTGTTCTGGTGAACAGGAAAGAGCTGCATGGACTTTTGTGACCCAACCTCCAGAGCTCACCTACAGTGCCTATGCCCTCTCCATCAGTACCAGGGCTTCTTTATTCTTTCTTGGTCTGGTGGAGTTTCTAGAGAAGAATATTCTAAGCTCCTATCTAGAAGATAAAAGTCTGCCTGTCAGCATTTTAGGAGCTGAGTATAAAAGGGGTCTGGGGTGGTCTTAGATTCAGAATGTAAATATTTCCTTAATCCCTTGGTTTTTAATATTGTACTTCCACCTTCAACTGTGTCTGACAATCCTGGGACAGAGTCCCTGTGTTTTATGGTCTCTAGTCTCCACCCTTCAGCCTCCTTCCAGGGTGGTTTCAGAGTAGAAAACTGGTTTTTAAACAGACAGACTTTCCATTTTTAGCATTACCTCCCCTCTTCCAGGATGAGCCATGCGCCAATTCCTAAAGCTTTTAGTAACTCTGTGGTACAGAAAAGGCTTCTTCTCAGCCTTCCCACCGCTGACCCCAAGGTTGGCTTTCTCAAGTATTTCACATTGTGCTGATGATGTTTCTCCTTTCTCATTGCACTTTTACGTTTATACCTTTCTCCCTCCAAAATTCATTTATTACATTTGAATTTTCTGAGCAATTTAGAGGCAGAAAAGTAAACGTGTGTGCCCAAGCCACCATCTTGACCCAAAAGTGCCAGAAGTAAAATTTATCCCAGAGCTCTTTATGCAACAAAAGATAGAATTTCAATATTACCTGAGAATTTAATTAATGTTTAAAAAATCAAAGAAAAGGCAGAGAAACTTATTAACACAACCAGTTTGAAACAATTGTTGGCATATTTCCCCAGCAGGGAATACACCATAACCACAAAGGTGGTGGTTTCCCCAAAGTGAGGCTTATCCTTGCATTCCAGATGTGCTGACCCCTATGATTTCCTCAAATGTGAGAAACTTAACTGCATATTTGTGGCAGTTGGAAACTATGTTTGCACTCTCCCTTAGAAAAGGGCAATCATTTTGGATATTATACGAAAAGCACAAGTAACAAAAGCAAAAATAAACAAGTGGGACTACATCCAACCAAAAAGTTTCTTCACAGCAAAGGAAACAATCAACAAAATGAAAAAGGCAACCTACAGAATGAGAGAAAATTTGCAAACCGTATATCTGATAAGAGAGTAATATCCAAAATATATAAGTAACTCAAAACACTAACAAAAAAAACCATAGCCCAATCAAAAAGTGGGCAAAGGACCTAAATAGACATTTTTCCAAAGAAGTCATAAAAATGGCCAAAGAGTTTATGAAAAGGTGCTTAACGTCATTAATCATCTGGGAAATGCAAATCAAAATCACAATGAGACATCACCTCATACCTCTGTGATGGCTATGATAAAATAAGGCAAAAGAAGTGTTGGCAAGTAATATGGAGAGAAGAAAACCCTTTTCCATTATTGGTACAACTGTTGCAGAAAATAGTGTGGAAGTTCCTCAAAAAATTCAAAAAAAGAACTACCAACCTGAATGGAGTTGAAACACATTCTTCTTAGTAAATCATCACAAGAATGGAAAAGCTAGTACATGGTGGGAAGTGGGGGAATGGGGAAATGGAGAGAGGGAAGGGGGGAGAACATAAGACTTTACCTACCAAATGCAAGCAGTGTAACCTGCTTTGTACCCGTCACGATTCCCCAACAATAAAAGAAAGAACTACCATGTAGTCTAGTAGTCCCACTTCTGGGTACCTATCCAAAGGAAATAAAATCCCTATCTGAAAGAGATAACTGCATCACCACATTCATTACAGCATTATTTGCAAGAGCCAATATATGGAAACAACCTAAGTGATCACTGATGAATGGACCAAGAAAATGTAGTGTGTGTGTATGTAGACACACACACAATGGAACATGATTCAGCCTTTACAAAAAGAAGGAAATCCTGCCATTTGTGACAATATGGAGGATGGGGAGGATATTATGCTAAATGAAATAAGCCAGGCACAGAAAGAGAAATTCTGTGTGGTCTCATTAGTATGTGGAACCTAAAAAGGGGTAAACTCATGGAAACAGAGTAGAAAGGTAGTTACTAGCCATTGGGAGATAGGGGAGATGGTCAAAGAATACAAACCTTTAGTTATAAGAGCAATATATTCTGGAGATCTAGTGTACAGAATGGTGACTACAGTTAATAAAAATGCATCATGTACTTCAACTTTTCTTTTTCTTTCTCTCTTTTCTTTTCTTTCTTTTTTTTTTTTTTTTTTTTGGAGACAGTCTCACTTTGTTGCCCTTGGTAGAGTTCCGTGGCTTCATAGCTCACAGCAACTTCAAACTCTTGGGCTCAAGAAATTCTCTTGCCTCAGCCTCCCAAGTAGCTGGGACTATAGGCACCCGCCACAACGCCCAGCTATTTTCAGAGACAAGGTGTCGCTCTGGCTCAGGTTGGTCTGGAACCTGTGAGCTCAGGCAATCCACTTGCCTCGGCCTCCCACAGGGCTGGGATTACAGGTGTGAGCCACAGGAGCCCAGACCTGTACTTGAAATTTTCTGAGAATAGATCTTAAGTATTCTTATCACAAGAAAAAAGCTAATTATGTGAGGTGATGGATATGTTAATTGATTATAATATCATTTCATAATGTATATATACATAAAAATATCACATTGTATACCTTAAATATATATAATTTTAATTATAAAATAATTTTTGTTATCAATAAAACTAGCAAGGATAAAATTTATTTGGCAATTCTACAATAACTGAAAATACCCAAAATCTATTCTACTTCTAGGTGTATATCCAATAGAAATATACATACTTCATCAAAAGTCATATACAAAAATGTCCATAGTATTCATATTAGCAAAAAAAACTGAAATTACAATGCCCTTCAACAGTGAAATATATGATAAATCGTGATATATTCCTAAAATATGCACAACATACACAAGGGAATACTATGAAATGAAAATAAGCAAAGTATAGCTATGTTTAAGAATATGAACATAATTTAGAGTGAAGAAAGGCATGCACTAGAAAGTACGTGTTATAGAATTCTACTTCTGTCAAGTTTAAAACCTTTCTCTGATAATAGAGGTCATTAAAATCATCCACCTCTGAGGGAAGGAATAATTGGTAAGAGGAAGTACAAGGGAAGCTTCTGGAGAGCTGGTAATTCCCTAATGCGGGAAGCATTCCATAAGTGTTTTCCCTTTGTATAGTCCTTACTAGTACATTTATGATTTGCCCATTTGTTTATGTTACACTTCAATTAAAAAGTTTCCTTCAGGCTCGGTGCCTGGAGATCAGTGGTTAGGGTACAAGCCCACACCAGGGCTGGCGGGTTCAAATCCAGCCTGGGCCTGAAACAACAGTGACAACTGCAACAAAAATACCCAGGCATTGTGGTGGGTGCCTGTAGTCCCAGCTACTCAGGAAGCTGAGACAGGAGAATCACTTGAGCCCAAGAGTTCAAGGTTGCTATGAGCTATGACAGCATAGCACTCTACTGAGGGCAACAAAGTGAGACTCTTGTCTCAAACAAACAAAAAAAAAGTTTCCTTCAAGAAAAAAAAGGGTCAACCACTGAAGTGACTCATATGGTCCCAAATTCTCTGATTTAAATTTAAATTGTTGTGTTACTGAGTTCAATGTAAACATTTCACATTGTATATTGAAGCAGTACCCTGAACCCCATAAATGTATCAATATACAAAACAACTAATTAAAAATAAATTTACATTGTTTCTTAATTTCAAATGCCAGCTTTGTCACTTGTTAAAATATGGCTTCAGTTAAAGCACTTAAATTCCTCTATAAAATTTAGATGGAATCATTCATTCATCCAACTACATTGGATTCATCCAAAATACATTGCTTCCATATTATATGTACTTGAGACATGGCAATGAACAAAACACAACCAATCCTTACCTTCATAGAAACAATATTCTGAAGGGAAAGGAAAAAGCGCCTTCTCTACCTACCTTAAATAACTTTTGTGAATCTCAAGAGAGTGTGGTCTGTAAACCAACAACATCAACACCGGCTGGAAACTTGTTAGAAAGGCAAACTCAGGCTCCACCCTGGATCCCCGGGTCATTTACAAGCACGTTGCAGTTTGAAAAGCACTGCCATAGTACTTTGTGAATCATAAAATGTTGTCAAATGTAGGCTATTATTATTGTTAGTCATGCTCACCAGAAAATTGGTACAACCTAGCAAATAAGGGCTCTGAGGATAAGAAAGTACATGTCTATTCCCATCTTTAAAAGGTGTCCTTTTTCCAGGACATGTTATTATGGAGTGTTTCTTTCTGCTGTATGTTTTTTAACTGAGTCCCCATTCTTCAAGTCAGTAGACCCTGCATCGAAAGCTCCAATAATGAAAAATCCATTGGTTAACCTCATTGCCAGGTTTTTCAATTGGTTCAACACCCTTTCCTGGTAATTCAACAGTGAGCTCAGGAAGAATACATCAGTAAAGTAATAAAATGTTAGACGATACAGGCTTGAGATTTACAGAGTTTTGTTGGTGTGTCCCGGATTCATTCTGTGCCTTTCATCCCCTGTCTGGAAGAGCCAGCTCAACATTTTCCTGCAGGCTATTTGGTGGATCTTCACTCAGTCTAGTTCAAAGGTGCTTTTGTGAAAGTGAGAGTGTGGGAAGCAACTGATTGGTGGAAGAGGATGTTGAGCTGGGACTAGGGGCTAATCAGTTCTTCAACAACTGTCTTACTAGAGAAAAGACTTTTGTCAAATTTGTTCCTACAGAAATATTACTCAAAAATACAAATCATCCAGTAATCATAATAAAATGCTATTTTAGGGCAGCGCCTGTGGCTGAAAGGGGTAGGGCATTGGTCCCATATACTGGAGATGGCAGGTTCAAACCTGGCCCTGGCCAAAAACTGCAAAAAAAAAAAAAAAAAAGATGCTATTTGAGATTCACTAGGTATGGGGTAGGACCCCAAATTATTCATTTCTGATAAGCTTCCAGTTGAGACTGATGTTACTGATTCCCAGACCGCACTTCGAGTAGGCAAGTCTTGTCCTACAGGAACTTAAGAGGAAGCAAACAAGTAATTCTCAACCTCTAGGCTCTTAAGATATACAACAGGGTCTTCTGATAAAAACCAATGTCCAACAAACCAAAATCTGGTTCTTTAGAAATTTAGAAATCAAGAGCCATATTGAAACTGTCAATACATATTTAAACATAACAGTTTATAAAAACTGGAAATGCACTAAAATGTTAAAATTTATATTTTCTTCTCTCTGATTTCTACTTTCTAAATTTTCTAAAATAAAGAGTATTTAATTTCAGAATAAATAAATACTCATTTTTAAGATGTTTATTTTTATATATTATCCTAATCTCAAGCTATAGACATTGAATACTGGATAAAAAGTCTGTGGCTTCTCCATAAATATCACACTGCAACATAGTCACGCTCTCTCTGCCTCTTTTCTCCATCTTTCCTCCAGTAACTGGCTCTTTGGGGCAGCTGTAAGGGCTGCAAGAGGTCAAGTTGTAGTGGACTCCAAATGTATCTAATGTTACATTTTCTAAGGTAAAGAATTGCAGCTCTCAAATGAAAGCTACAACCTAATTCTTGCCCAAGAATATGGGGAGGGGGTGTGGCAGGGGAGGGGAGGCGGATGGGTGGAGGGAGGATGACTGGAAAGATCACCTATATGGTCTGTCTAACAAGGGTACAAGTGAATTTTTCTAGAACTAGAGTATAAATGTTTTAACACAATAACTAAGTAAATGACACAAAGTCTATGTCAACCAGTTTGATGAAAATATTTCAAATTGTATATGAAAACACTGTACCCAATGTACACAGCTATCATTTAATAAAAAAAAAAAAAGAATTGCTTTTGGGGCCTTTGGTTTTACCATCTTCACAGTGCCAATGTGTGTGGCTTTATTAATAGTAGATTACTGCTTCTCTTTAGAAGTCTAATGACAAGTCCTCATTAGAAAAACCTGGTGTAGAATATAAATGTCTTAACGCAATAAGAAAATGCCATGAAGGCTATGTTAACCAGTTTGATGAAAACATTCCAAATTGTATATAAAACTGGCACATTGTACCCCATGATTGTATTCATGTACACAGCTATGATTTAATTTTTAAAAAAAAATGTTATTTCCAGAAGCACTTAATGGGTGTTTTATTTGATTAAAAATGTTATGATGATCTGAAAACAAATCAAAGACAAAACTGGTTCATCTTCAGGCTCAGATAACTGTTGATAATCTGGTCCTACAAGCAAGTAGAAAAAAAGCCACAGGAGTGAGGAGACCATCATTGACCACTATCTTTTACCATCTCTAATAATACTTTACATTTCTCAAGCACTTACTGAGCAACAGGGACTATGTCAAACATGTTAGATAGGTTACTTCAGTTTAATAGGACAACCTGTTTTTCCTATTTTATGTAGTATATTACAGATGAGAAAACAACATTAAGAGGTTAGGTAACACACATCCAGATACCCAGTAAGTGGTAGACAAGGCGGGATTGATTCAGGTGATGTGTATCTAACTTTCAGAACTCAGTGAGCCTATGAGGATGCAGTATTTACCAAGTCATCTCCTATTTCCTTTCTGACTTCCCAGGCTCATAATTAACACCAAACTTAACTCTTTAGCTGTTTTCTTTTTTTTTTTCTTTTTTTTTTTTTTTTATTGAATGTTAACTATGTACATTGATTCTCTTCTGAGGTACAGTGTGGGGTTTTCACATGCATTCTGAAATACTTCCATCAAACTGGTGAACACAGCCTTCATGTCATTTTCTCAGTTATTG
>CAUYTI010093755.1:0-18836 GCA_963575145.1 Galago senegalensis
GACATGAAGGCTGTGTTGACCAGTTTGATGGAAGTATTTCAGAATGCATGTGAAAACCCCACACTGTACCCCAGAAGAGTATCAATGTACATAGTTAACATTCAATAAAAAAAAGAAAAAAACAAACAAACAAACAAACAAGCAAACAAAACCCATTATACAAAGGGGAAAACAGAGACCAAAGAAATTAAATAACTTGCTCAAGGTCACTTGAAAAATGTATAACCAGATCATTAAATTACATACTTAGAAACATTATTTATGGATAGTTTTACATTAAGAATATAGTTTTGCCATTTTCAGCTTTACAATCTGGGGTTCTTTTCTTCAGCTATATGAAAAGTCTGTAGAAGGAGGCACTGCAAGACTTTCCTGGAAACTCTCCATTTCAGAGGAGATTAGGAAGTGTCTCCAGGCCTGTAATCCTAGCACTCTGGGAGACTGAGGCAGAAGGTTCACTAGAGTTCAAGAGACCAGCCTGATTAAGAGCAAGACCCTGTCTACACAAAAAAAGAAGGGGAGGGGGAAAAAGAGAGGGAGTTTGAAGAGGCTGTAAGCTAAGATAAAGTGAATGTATTCTAACCCCCAGGGGAAAGAGCCAGACTTAGTCTGTTTCAAAAAAAAAAAAAAAAAGTGTCTCCAAAAAGTTTACAGGAAAAAGCTTGAGAATTTAAGTTTTCTCTAGTTTTAAACCCAAAAGGGTCAATTAAAGGGAGACCCCAGCTCTGTTAAATGCGAAATGTATGCAGATAAGACTTATTGGCGACTCAAAAAGAGGCCAGTCTGCCTTTTCTTAGGTGACAAAACCGTGTATGTAAATAAAGTGGCAAAGACATTTTTAAAGGACCTTTTTTAAAATTGACAACTATTAAATAATAGGGTGAGACACGTAAGCCATGTTGAACATCAGTGTTAGAGCTTCAGCGTGGTTACCAGATAGCCTGGTGGGTGCCACATTTTCACATAAGAGCTGAACAGGAAAGCTGTGAACAGCGTGCCTCACAAAACAAAGGCTTTTAACCAAACTCCTGGACTAGAGATGGAAATGCAAGCTCGCCCCCTTGAGACACAGGAAAGAAAACAAAGTGTTTCATTAAAAATAATGAAAGGACAGAGAACTCAAGGAGGTATTAACTGAAAATATTCCAAGACTAACACTGCCCTTCCGACCACCCTAAAGAAACAAACATTAACACTTTGGTAGGAATAGAAATTCAGTTATTCCGATGTTCAGTTATATAATTATTTTAAAAGGGATCATGGTTCTGATGTAAAATGTTTTGATTGAGTAAGGTATGTTAAATAAAGAATAAATTTTCCCAGTAATCTAATACTCAACATATGGGATTTTACAGTTGTCCTTGAACATATTTGTTCTTGAGTGTTTGGCTGCTAGGCCCATGGGCACCATGACAAGATACACTGGCTCGAGGAGCTGACTGTTGTTCCATATGGCTAATAAGCTTATGCCATGAGCATCTGGAAAGAAATTAGTACAAAGATCCCTTAAATGAACAGATACCCCAGGGGAGGTAAGCTCCTTCCTAATGAACTTGGCCACTTGAGGAGAAAAGATCCCTACAACACATAGAGTATATGTGTCTGTAGCACTGGGCAGAGAGACAGGACTCTAAATTCTTTCCTGGACACCCTGTGAAGCACACTCCCAAGGTGAGTGAGCTCAGAAGGCTTTCTTTAGAAATAAAGAAAAAATGTAAGAATTCAATGTCATCTCTTGCTTCCAATTCACCCCCTGGCTCTATACCTTTCCATATCATTCTTTAAGAAATAAAAGGCAGGGCGATGCCTGTGGCTCAGTGGGTAGGGTGTCAGCCCCATATATGAAGAGTGGCGGATTCGAACCTGGCCCCCGCCAAACTGCAACAAAAACACAGCTGGGTATTGTGGTGGGCACCTGTAGTCCCAGCTACTCAGGAGGCTAAGACAAGAGAATCACCTAAGCCTAGGAGTTAGAGGTTGCCGTGAGCTGTGACGCCACAGCACTCTAGGGGGCAGGGGGAGGAGGGAGGGAGGGAAGGAGGAAGGAAGGAAGGAAGGAAGGAAGGAAGGAAAAGGAAGGGAAAAAAAGGAAAGAAAGGAAGAAAAGAAAGAAAGAGCAGGCCTAGATAATCTCATTTATTTATTTTTTGGAGACAGAGTCTTACTTTGTCACCCTCGGTAGAGTGCCATAGCGTCACAGCTCACAGCAACCGCAAACTCTTAGGCTTTAAGCAATTCTCATGCTTCAGCCTCCCGAGTAGCTGGGACTACAGGTGCCTGCCACAACCCGGGCTATTTTTAGATACAGTGGTCTGCTATGGGGCTTCTATCATGTATGTCTCAGTCTGGCTCAGGCTAGTCTCAAACTCGTGAGGTCAGGCAATCCACCCACCTCGGCCTCCCAGAGTGCTAGGATTACAGGCATGAAATCTTAATAATTTCTGCATCAAAAGCAAGCTCTTTGGACAAATAAGCTCTTTTGTTCTTATAATCTGTTTAGATGCAGATAAATACTACCAAGAGACTTACTTTCAAGTAAATCAACTTTGATCCTAAAATGGCCAAAGGAATTTCTCCAGCTACCACCAAAAGCACAAGTACAATGCAATGGTTTTGAATTTTAGTGAACATAAGCATCACTCAGGAATACTTGTTCAAAACAAAAACCCATCCTAAATCTAGTGGATTTGGCTTCCTGAGGCCCAATCTAGTGTATTCTTCAAGAAACAATAGTATTCTGGAAACATCACTAGCACAGTTCTAGTCCAGTTGGCTGTTAACTAGTTGTGAAACAAGGTTAGGTCATTTAACTACACTGAACCCATTTCTTCCACAAAGCAAAGGTGTTATACTTTAGATAATCTTTGAGATTCCTTCAAATTCTACAGGTTTCAGAAGTAAACCAAGTTCCACATCTCCCAATATTAACTTCTGATAGCATTCCTGATACTATTACATACGTTAGTATGTTCAAGAAGCAGTAACTGTGTCTAAACCACCATATTCCACTAGTTACTTAATGAGTGAATGGGATACTGGAATCTGGAATTATACAACTAATCAGTAACAATAATGCAAAACTGTATATGCTGTGTGCCAAGCTCTAAACACTTTACATACGTTAACTCATTGAGGAAACAAGACAATAAAAGGTAATCTGAGAACCTTGAAACCAGTTATGTAAGAGAATATTGAGTATTACCAGTGAACTAGTATTACAACTTTGGCAATACTTAGTAACAAAACACAACCACAAAATGAACAATGGTAATGAACCATAATACAGTAAGACCTCTGTAAGCAGCACCCAAGGGACTGTGACAAGCCAGTCGGCATACAGAAGGGGTCAGCATAAGGAACTACAGCTGTTGTACTGACAGGTACATGTGGTCAAGTCAACTTAAGGAGATGGTCAGCTATGGAGCTTCTACATGTATGTTAATGACTTTGCCTCAAAATTGTGAATGTTTTCAACCCAGTGAAGAAACATCAGTTAAAGACTATTGAGAATTCTGCAGCTTTTAACACATGCATGTGTTTTCTCCTCCAATATTAATGCCGATACTGCCTAATTCCTTCATGAACCATGACTTTCAGCATTTCACCTCTAAGGTAAGGGATTATTTACAATACATGTCAAGCAGGTTACAGAATGAAAAATTACTCTTTAGTTTGTATGACAGGTATCAGACTAGACTACTGAGAATTGCCACTAGCCTAATGAAAACCCAAGTGTAGCTTTTTCCTTTAAATCCTTGGTAGTGTCACTACCGACAGACATTTCTGTACTCTGACAATTATATGTTTAAAGGAGGTTACAAAACAGGAAGACATCCCTAAGAATTTAAATAGATTCTGTGTATTTGCTAGAAAACTGCAATAAATTCATCATTATACTAGGTTTTCAACCTAGTAGCAAAGTATAAGATATAGGAATTCGTTCTGTTTTACATTTGGAGAGGACGATTCAATGAAACAATGATTCAGTGAAGCACTGACTGGCCTATACCCAAAGCCAACACAGACTAGGCATGTGCCAGAAAGATTGAATTAAAATAATACTAAGCAAATACCACTCCTCCTTGAACTACAGTTGCAAACTAAGTCTTTTTCAGAATGAACACACAGCTCTAGGTAAAGACTGAAAGATAAGATGTTAAAACTGAGCTCTAGAGAAGCTAATTCAGGAGAGACAGAATTTGAACTTCCTGCCCTGAAAGTAAGAAATCAGCTTACTTCTTCTCTTTGTGCATTGGTACGTTAAGTATTTTGAAGGCCGGTGCCCTACCCTGTGTTTATGCACAGCCCAAGAAAAGAACCTAGGAGATTTTACAATTTTTTTTGGCCAGGGCTGGGTCTGAACCCACTACCTCTGGCATATAGGGCTAGCGCCCTACTCCTTTGAGCCACGGGTGCCTCCCAGGAGATTTTACATTTTTAAATGATTAGAAAAAATTATTCAAAACAAGAATATTTCTGGACACATACATAAACACTACAGAAATTCTTTTCAATGTCTATAAATTTAAATTTTACTGAAGCAAAGTCACACTCATTCATTTCCATACTGGATATGGCTGCTTTCACACCGTAAAACTAAAATTGACTGGCTGTGACAGCGACTGTTCCACAAAGCCTAAAATATTTATTCTCTGTCCCTCACAGCAAAGTCTGCAGACCTTTGCTCTTTCCTGAACCAGTGAATGCCTACACAATGAATGCAGTCTCTGAAGAGTTAAATGGGAAGAGAGAATGAAACATGGAACATCTAAACGTGAGCTCATGCTTTACCTTTCGATTCACAGCAAATAAAGCACATTTGGCAGAGCAACAGAGGGTCAAGATTTCACATTGCTATAACAGTGCTATGAACACAAAAACTTCTAGTATTTAGAACCGAAAATTGTGAAGTGACCTTCCCATTCACATAGATTTTTCTCCACTTTGCAAGGTGGAAGCAGACCAAAGCATAGACCTCTTCCAGCAAATTATATGCTTCTAAAGATTCTTAAAATATCTCCACCAATCACAGAGCCTGGGAATTTCCCTGTTGGGTAAGTCCTTGGTTAGAAAATCAACCCCCAAACTCTTCTTCCAGCTGGGTTTGACCCTGAACTAGTCATGTGACTCTCCAAAGGTTTATTCTTTTACCTAAAAATGAGGCATGCTGATCAACCAGAGATTCTCTCTCTCAATTCCTGAAACTAGAAGAAAAATAAGAGGAAAGGGAGTTGGGAGAGAAAGGACTTTAATTTTTTTTTCCTTCTTTATAGCAGACAAGTTATGATCAGGATAGAGATATCCCTCATCAAAAAGCAAAGGGCCTGCAGCCAAGCACCATCCTGGATTCAATGACACTACCACACTACAACATTACAATGGAGGACTAAGAAACAGGCGATTCAATTCAAGGATGTGAGTTTTTTCCTTTCCTTTCTGAAGGGCGTCTGGAAACAAAGACACAAGTACCCGTGCAGGGTGTGTTCTCTTTTCTTCCCCCAGGGCAAAAGCAACATTTGTCTGAATTAACGCCTGTCGCCACCCAGGCATTACTCATGAATATTATCTGTACTGGGGTGGGTTGGAAGAGTCAGCACCTTCTTACCACTGTCCTCCAATAAAACAAGACTTGTTTATCACTACTCATATGCTTGAAACAGCTTGAGATAGTTGATGATTCTGTTTACCTACTGAGGTAACTTCAAGAAAAAATTCCAACTTAGCCCTCTGAAGACCAAAAACAGTCCCCTGTCAAGTCCAGCCAAGGGACACCAATTTTCAAAAAGGGGCAGTATGAGTTATTCTGGTAACTTGATTTTCAGCTTTCTAAAAAGTTTTCTTTGACCATCATGGACTCTAAAGTATAGAGCACTATTTCTCTCAAGTTCCCTTGTTTTAAAAGTTAGTAGCTTTAAACAAGAATAAAAAAAATCTCAAGACCCTGAAAAGAAATACTTTAAAATATCTAGTCAGTGTTAAATACAGAATTACTATTAAGATCCAGCAATTCTGGGCGGTGCCTGCGGCCCCATATACCAAGGGTAGTGGGTTTGAACCCGGCCCCGTCTAAACTGCAACAAAAAAATAGCCTTTGTGGCAGGTGCCTGTAGTCCCAGCTACTTGGAAGGTTGAGGCAAGAGAATCACCTAAGCCCAGGAGTTGGAGGTTGCTGTCAGCTGTGATGCCACAGCACTCTATCAAGGGCAATAAAGAGAGACTCTGCCTCTATTAAAAAAAAAAATCCACCATTTCTTCTGCTAGGTATGTAAAAACATTAGTCCACATAAACTTGCACACCAATGTTCACAGCAGTATTAATCCTAAGACCAAAAAGTGTCCACGATCCAAATGTACAACAAAACATGGAACAGCCACACAACAAAATACTATTTGGCAATAAAAAGAAATGAAATACTGATCAACCCTAAACATGGATGAACCTTGAAAACATGCTCAGCAAAGAATTCAGTCATGAAAGGCCACCTATTGGGTGATTCCATCTATATGAGGTTCCAGAATGGGTGAATCCAGAGACAGAGGGCAGGCCAGGGAATACTGGAGTTGTGGGAGGGGAAAGAGGGGGACAGGAGCTATTCAATGGGTATGGGGTTTCCTTTTAGGGTGATAACATTCTTAAATTACAACAGTGGTGACAGGTGCACTAACCTATATGTGTATATATATTAAAATACACTGAACTGTGTGCTTTATTTGAATGGGCTTATTTTAATGGTATGTGAGTTATATCCCAATAAACTATTATAAAAAAACTTATTAAATCTTTTTTACCCCCAAAAGTGAAATACTTCATTCAAATTTTAGATGAGCTATGAAGTAAAAAATCTAATTTTTGCTACCAGTTTCTATATAAAGAAAGAAGAGTTTAATCAAGGCTTTTATAGACCCCCCCCCCTTTTATGGTAACTCTCATTTTATAATACTCTAAGCTTGATGACAAATTTCAAAGTCTTGTGCTCATGGAGACAATGTTGGTCATCATAATCTCCAAGGAATTCACGTAGGAGAGGCTCATTCCCAAACCCTGCTGCGTGGCACATACCCTACACAGAAGTTAACTGCAACAACACACGCACATTACGTAACAAGAGAGAAGGGGGGGGGATTAACAACAAAGCCATAAAGCCAGACACAGCCGACCAGGCTACAGGCGCACGGTGTTCTCACAAATCACTGATGCCACTTACTGCCTGGGTCTTCAGGCTGTGTTTCACTGAAAGTGTAACAGCCACACTCCCTGCAGCTGCCTCTTCAGAAACCGAACTCGCAATGGTATTAGTCAGAAAATCCACTTCATCATCAGCTCTCGTGTCCGGCATATCTGAAGAGAACAAGGGGGTTGGTTACAGAGTACATTTGAAAGAATGGGTTCCTGAGACTTCTTATTTACACAACAGGCTCCAGGTTTCATGTGTCTTGTTTGTTTTTGCCTTTGCATTAAATGGAAAAATATTCTTTTGCAGTCAAGAGCTGGAGTCATTTCTGACTCTGTGCTGAGCTATTCCTTTATCACATGGTTTTGGGGGTTGGGGAAGGGGGTTCCCCAGCCTTCGCAGGGATTTAAGGCTAAGGGGAAGATCCAATTCAATGACTACTGAATGTCCATTTTCACAACTGACTTTTCATGACAAATCCAGGGGTGTGATTCTGACTTAGGTATGGAAAACTAAACTCATAACATTTAAGGAACAGACTGGCTGAAGTTTGGTCGTCCATCTTGATTATCATCAAAAAGGCAAGAGAGATTTGCACAAGACAAAAAGAAAAAAGCCACTGAGAATGGGACAAAGCCTCTGGGACCAGTCTGACTTTCTGTAAAAACACACTACACACCCTGCTCCACCCATCGCTGTAATTAATAAGTCTCAACTGTTCTACCAAGTTATTTTTTGTTTATTAGATTTTATTTCTTCCAAAACCAAAACATAATCACAAACTACCAATTCCTTTTCTTCAGAAAAAGTCTTTATACCTGTTTTCTCTAGAATTACAGATTTGACCTCCTGCTGGCCACGCTCCACAGACAAAACAGTAGTGTTTTTTGTTACTTGACCACCATATGGTCAAGCAAATACAGGAAGGAAGTGATAAAAATGATGTCTGATACAAATTTAGTCTCCTGACACTTCTTCAAAGGAGACTCATGGCTGAACAGTAAAAATGCACCTTAATAACCCAAATACAAATGAAACTTACATCTCAGCTTCACATGAAAAACTTTCTGTCACGAGTGATGACACTACTCTGCCTGAGAAAAATGCTTCCCATACCAAAGAGCAGAAGAGTTTCTCTCACCACCGTTAGAGGAAGATTCTAGTCCAGCAGCACAGATGACATGTACAAAAAGTCTACGTGAGGTTTAGGAAAGCTACATTTGTATAAATGAGCACTTGTAAATCTCTTTTCTTCTTTGCCCTTACAATATCATCTTGCTAGCAGTTTAAAAGTGTGTAAACAAGGTTCCTTGCCAGAGAACCAAAATTTGTGTTAAATTTCATAAAATGTAATTAAAGTTTTGAAAAAAATGACTAAGTAATCCCCTTAGAATTATTCATTGGTCAAAGCGTTTCTATTTCTGAGGGTAAATGGGGCTGCTGATGATTTTTAATTTATTAATCTGGGAATGTGACTTTCGGCACAACCTTATTACTTTCCTATACCTATCAACTGAAGATAAGTACCTTGCCATAGCAACCAGCCACACCAGTGAACAGTGTTTCCTGAGGCATGGGGGGTGCTGGCAACCTCTGCAGGACCAGAGTCTCAGTCATGTACCCTCAACTTCTAACACTGCCCAATGCTCCGATGGGTGATACATCACATCCCCTTCTTTTTAATTGGTTCGTTCCAAACTAGCAGTTAAACCTGTAACTCCTCACTCATAAAAGAGAATGGTTAAATCTGTGAGTGGAATGTACAGTGGCTAAGAAATACCCTTTGGTTCTGATCACATTCAGGTGATTTTTCTCTAGGGCAACATGACTAGGGACTTTCCCCAGTCCTGGCTGTTTTCTGAAAAAAAGCACCAATTTCTTCACTGATGGCCTCTTTTCTCTGTACTGTGAGAACATGAAGAACAAGGCTATTCTCAGCCCTGGTAGCAGGAACAAGCAACTCGCCTACACAAAATTAAGCAACCCCCAAACTCATATACACTATTGAAACTTCATCCTCTTTCTTCCTTCTTAATATGTTAACATGTTGGCTATCACTTCTCAGCATCTATGCCATGTTGATGTACTAATTAAAATCAAAGCCTAAAACTCTCCCCGGTTTTAACTTTTTCAAATAGAGTACTATAGAGTACCATAGTTTACACTTGCTCAAATTAAATTCTGACCCCTGAGCCAGGAGGAGGAATAATTCCAGCCTGTGTGGCCAAGGACGCAGCACCCAAATGAAAAGAACATAACCAGGCATCAGCTTACAGCCACTCCCGTTCTTCCAAAATGCCAACCTGCCAGGGCCCCCAAAATAGAATTGTTGATGTGCTTTATATTAAAAATTAGAGACTTTCTCATTTAAATTCTGTTAGAGAAGCCAAAAAATATCAGTAACAATCCAAAACATTAATAAAACTAAAAACCTGAAGTCTCCAAAAATTTCATCCCAGTCAAATTCTTTAAATCCCTCAACTGGGAAGAAGAAAGATTAGAAATGGCTGAACACCCTTCACCAGGGAAAACTACCACTGTATTTAAATTGTTGTCCATTGTTAACAACTTTTGTTTGTTCATTTCTCTCCACCCTCCATGCTCTTAACACACAATATACATAAAAGGATTTTCAAAAATTAAAAAGAACAGCAAGAACAATTTATCAAACCATGAAGACAACAAAGAAGTTACTTCTTACCTAGAGAAGTCTAGATGTAAGCATGAAGACGGGTCCTCAGCCTACAGCTGGTCACAGGCAGTGATACAAAGTGTGCATCAAACTGACCTTGAAAGACTTCAGGAGTCAACACTGTGTCCGGCTCTGGCTTCAGCCTCAGCCCCCAGTAAGAAGTTTACTCAGATAGTTTATTTCCACTGAGCAATAGTGGTTTTCTCTTTGCTGTCCCTGGCCATGGTTACCCACAGATGGAACGGGCTGCTGTGTGAGCAATCTGCTCGCTGCAGCTGCTTCACCAAGATAAGCAGACGCAAGGTCTGCCCTGTGACAGCAGCTCAGCAGACTGGGCTTGGGCGGAAATCCTGCATCCGATCCCCTGTGCGGTGCAGAGTCCTGAATTCCCAGACTGCTGCCCAAAAGCAACAGGCAATGGAACCGAGAGTCGGCTCCTCAGGCAAAAAAGAGGGAGTCCTCCTTCCCCCCAAACCAATAACCTAATATCACCATTTTGGATTTCAGGCAATCGGCTTATAAGAATACTCACAGCTGTTCATGAAACCATTTTGACTTTCAATTTGCTCAGAATATAGACTAAAATGATAGGAGAGGAAGGGATTCTCAGTATTGTAAATGAAACACATCTTTTCAGCACTGTTTACTATGATACTAGAGGAAAGTAAGCCATGTGAATAAAGACATCTACTAAATTCATTACTTTAGAGCACCTATCATCTAGTCACTGACTTCCAGGTTTGGAAAGTTCCAACAGCTCCAGAGTGACAGAGACTATTTATAGGCTGAAGCAATCAAGCCATGAGTTTACAATACAAATACGGAAGCAGAATCTATCCACCCGAGATGACACGCTCTCCTAATGGTGGTTGACTATTAACTTGGGGATCTACCCAATGAGCATAAATGTCTTGTGCTTATCTTTTTGCCAGCACGTTACAGAGACTCAAGGGAATCCAATTCTTGAACTACTAGTTTTGTATTCTGCTTTGCTTACCTGTTGCCTGCTCAGGCCCTTGGATAGGCAGAAGAATCTTCTCCGGCTCCTTCCTTCCAGCAAAACATCCTGCAAAATTCCGCGAGGATTCTTCACAAATACTGCCCACTGGCAAGGTCTCTTCAGGCAAAAGCGCACTCACTTCCTCCGTGGGGGCATTCTCCAGCTGTTTAGTCAGAGGGCCCGACTCAGGACTAGCCAGTGATGGGTGCCTGATTTTCCCCACAGGGAGTGGTACTCCCAAGGCCTTGACCTGTTCGATGACAGCATCCACGATGCGGCTGGCAGCCACCTCTATCAAGTCTCCTTCAGACAGATGTGCAGCTTGTGCAGAGACTGTGCAAGGTGGTGAAGGAGGTCTCCCTCCTTTGCCTGGGGACACAGTTCTTGTGACTTCACTCACACCAGCTGTGGCCTCATTATCACGAGTTGAGAGCCCTGTGTCCATGGGGAGCTCCCTGGCAACAGGCTGCAGTAGTACAGGACGTGCTTTGCCATCCATTTGTGCTTCCTTGGAGTCGCCTTTGGCACAACTGTCATCTGCTCCCTCCAGCTTCCCCCTTTCCCAGCTAAGAGGTACTATCTCTGGGCTTGCAGCTTGCTGTGGGTCAGCCTCACCTTTGTCTGGCAAAGCTCCTGGCAAACCCAGGATTATACTCTTCTCTTGGGCACTGTGTGACACATCCTTTCCTTTGGGCCCCTCAGTGCCTCGCTGAGACATAGCAACATCCACCATCACATTTCCCCTCACCTCACAGGTGGCTGCTCCCTGACACTCAGTGCTCTTCACTCCAACATCCAGAGCACAAGGTCGATGGCAGTAAAGAGTCTCAGACCCATTTGGCAACAGAGGTGAGCGGCTCTGCTCTGCGCCCAAAGCTTCCTGCCTCGAGTCCACGGCCAGACTTGCTCCAGGTGGCACCAGGCTCTGTGCAGCCCCACCTTCAGTCAGCAGTGAGACTTGTGGAGCCACTTCCTTGTCAGGTTTAGTTTCTGCCTTCAGACTGGCAGAGGGTGTATCCAGTGACTGACTGCGAAGTGCACTTCCCCTGGCACAGGCAGCTGAGTTGGGTCTCTCAAGAAATCCCGGTGTCTCTTGTCCAGGAGGTGGTGGTCTCAGCTGCTCTTGCACTGTTCCTGAAGAGAGAGTATCTTCCTTAGGGGAGGAATAAGTCACTAGTTCATCGCTGTCACGTTTTCCCTGAGCTGCCAAGCTTCCCGGAGCCACCAGATTTTTTCCTTCTTCGGTCAAAACCATACCGGAGGCCAAAGTGTCCTTGCCCACACTTAGTGGGGACGAGTCAGTACCCTCCTCGACATTTACAACGTCAGAGGTTGCTGAGAGACCGGGACTCTCACGCTCTCCGGCACACCCTGTGGGGCTGGTATTCCCCATGCTGGGCTCAGGCTCTGAGGCAGCCGGGCCTGCTGCTTTGTCTTCTACTGGCTGCTCACGGGGACCATGCGCATCTCCATCTGAGCCATTTCTACAATCTGTAGCCGTATGGAGTTCAGGAGTTGCTGTTCCCTTTTCTTTCTGGGAGGGGACAAAAGAAATTACGTCATCTTTGGTTACTGATTCACTGCCTGGAGTGTTTGCCAGAGAGAAAGTGCCGTCTAAGATCAGTGCCTGGTCTGGAGCTAGTCCTCTCTCAGTTTTAGGGACAACGGGATGTGGATGTGAAACTCCCTCAATTGTATTTGTGAAAGGCTTATCTCGTTTCAGATCTTTTCCTTGGCCCTCTTTATCCAAAACTTTAAGAGAACAAAAATCCACACCTTCCTGGGCATCTCTTACATGGTCAGAGGTGGCCGTGTTGGCCTGTGAGTCCTCACAGCAGATGGCAGTGGGCAGGGTGAGTGTGCTGGCCTGGCCTGCTGTGGTGCTTTCCGGCTGGCTGGCTATGTCACTGCACTGCTTTGCAACTACCTCACCACTAGAAGTCACTCTGTTCTGTTGACAGGCAGAGTCAACACAAAGTTTACCATCTCCAGTTGTAGAACAAACAGGTGACTCACTCTTTTGGCTTTGAGCATGAGATGAATTTGTATCTGGTTTCTGGCCAGGAATTACATCTTTTCCTAGCTCAGGAAAGGTTAAAGCTGAGGGTGACACTGCCTGGCATATTGCTGAGGGAGTGCCGGGTTCTGAGCCTTCTAAACGCTTGTCTTTTGCAATGGCTGGAATGGCTGGAATGGCCAGAGTGCGCTGCTCTACTGGAGCACCAGCACTCTCTTCACAAATTCGTGAAGTTTCCGTTTCTGCTGTTTTTTCAATGGCGGTCTCTCTATTATTAAATGTGAGTAAAGACTCAGCAGGTTTGTTACCACACAGGGAACCTGCGGCAGAGACACAGTCTGGTACAATGGCTTCATCCACGGGCTTATTTGTGCCTTGTGCACCCGAGGCTCCAGCTGTGCTGACGTTACTATTCTCTGATCTCTCCTTTGTACTTCCCCCTACTTGAGGCACATTCTTCTGGACACTGGCATCTGAGTTCACGAGACCATGTTCCGTTTCCCCTGCAGTCTCTGGGGTGCTGGCATCTGTTGATGAACTGCTTGCCAGTTTACCTCCCAAGGAACACTGGGCTGTGCCTGGCTCCATGACCATGTCTCCCTGCGGTACACTGTCTCCACTGCTCAGAGACTTCTGGTATGTGGCCATTCTAGAAGACTTTATTCCAGTTTCTTCATTTCTGTTTCCTTCTAAGCCTTCTGTTCCCCAGTCAGGCAGGCTCTGGAGACAGTTGCTTCTATCCGATACAGCTTTGGAGTCCCCAGTAGGTGCTGGCTCCACCCCTTCTGCTTCTCTTTCTGCATCTTTATTTTTCCTCCTAAGGGAAAAGCCTGCATTCTCATCATCAGTCATGTTTGGTAAGTCACAGGAACCGTCGATTTGCCCACCAGGACTCCCTTGGCAGCAAGGTGCACTCTTGGTCTGTTCAGAAGACAGCTGCTGGGTGCCTATGGGCTCAGATGCACAGAGAAGGGACTGACCATCTGTCTCTGGGGCACGGTGTGGGCTGGAAGAGTCCTGTGCTGTCATCATTAAGGGTGTAAGAGTGTCCGTCTGCTTAAGGTTTGTTTTCTAGGAAGAAATGAAAGATAATTTTGAAACACCACCCACAGGAAAAGATGTCACTGATAACTATAAGCAAAACTCCTACTGGACAGAACTCAGTGCCTTTCCAGCCCTTCTAAGGTCACAGCATAAGCTGATCTAAAAAAAAATACAAATAAATTTTCTATTATTCCTGATATTAGTTTCTTTCCCTGCATCTGCATATCTACTGGGATGTTACGAATGACTTAGAATACACGAAATAACTACTTTCTACATTTTGAATTTATTTTATTAAGATAAAAACAGAGTCTCAAAAATCTTAATTTAAAAAACCCCAGTGGATATCTTTAAATGAGCAGCTGAGAAAGATATTTTCATAGGGCCTTTAGGGGGCAGAGCCTACCTCTAGCCTGCCTCATATTTACAAGTAAAAACCAATCCCAAACAGTTTGATAAATTCCTTTCAATCACAAGGTGCAGGCAGATGGTCCTGCGCATGAATGCTTACTGAGGAGTTACACAGTACTCTTTAATCTCCCAAAGACACTCCACCCCACCTAACATAACCATTTTAGTTACAGGCTCCTAATTTCAAGAACAGTAGCGCATGGTACACATTCTTTAACCTCTGCTGTCCAATACAAATATGAAATGGATAAGAACACATACACAGTAACACTGACACCTTACTTTTAATTACTGTCAGAAGGTACTATGGATATTATAGCTCATCTCAAAACTAGTTTTTGCAACCTTAAAATTTTAAGTAGATAAAACAAGGCAATGGTTAAGATAATTATGGTTCAAACTAGAAGAAATAATATGCTGTTATATAAGAATTAACTATGAAAGCCATATTGCATTCAGAAAAAATATTTACAACACAGTGTTAAAAAAAATAAAACCCATACTTAATCTAAGATATTTATGCAAAAATACCATGTACAGACATGGGAAAAACAGAAAATCACAGGTGATCTTTAGTTAATTTATCTGCATGTCAAAATTTTGAGAACTCTTCTAATACTATTTTCAAAATATAAAGACCATTTTTAGAACATCTGGTTTGCTCTCCACTCATCCTCTAATCTACCACAATGACCTCATGTATATCTACTGCCATCCACTCTCTCATTCATGCACCTGGGGAACAGACGGAGCACCTCCAGGACTCCATCACTAGACGGTTCTATCTACTTACTCAGTCTATTATAAAAGTCTGCACATGTGTTACAACGTGCTGTTCGCTAAAGTCTTTTTACTAAAAAGTATGAGCAAAAGCAAAATGAACTTTTACTAAAAAACCTTCAGTGCTATGTTCAGCAGTATTCAAAATTAGCTTGTTACCATTCCTGCTATAAGTATGACAATCTGCTAAAAATCATGATAGTAGGTCCTTAAATTTAACAAAGAACGGATTTGGAGAAACGAGGTGTGTCCTGAAGAACTGAAACGCTCATAACCTATGTGTGCTACCCTAGTTTTCATTTCTCATGTTTTCCTACCAGCCATTCCCACACCTTGTAGGTGGCTTTCATACCTATAAACCAGTATTGTCAATTGGACTATCTTTTACCTACTAAAATGAGCTGTAAGGGAAAAATCTGGTTTCCTGGCAGACTGTTTAGTGGAAAATAAAAGTCACTTGCTATGGAGTAGACATGATCCTAAAAGGCAGAGGTCACGATCCTAAAAGGCAGAGGGAGCATCATACCACCTTACTATGAAGTCTCTTGAACCACTGGCCAAAAATAATGCCTGCTCCCAAAGAAGCCTCTGGTATTGAGCTGGCCCTAGATGACCGGAAATGAAATTATTGTCAAGCTGTTTCCAAATCAAATCAGCTCTGAAATAAACTGGGTGGAAAAATTATCTAAACTTAGCCTTTCAGATGTTATGGCCAAGAGAGATGTACCCATATGACGTTTATATTATCCATAATAAATGCTACCAGGGAGTCTGTAATGTTTTTATGTCTGGCAACAACTTTATCTTGAAGACTTGAGTAGATTATAAAATCTTTATTTTTTTCAGTGATCTTTTTACCAAACAACTATCAATTTAAATATAGTAACTCTATCATCACTCACTAAAATCGTTGTAAAAAGGCTTTATTTCTGGGTAAATTTAAGTTCTTGTTCTTTTGCAATAATCTCATAAACTGTTTTGTTCATTTCATTTTATAAAGTTAAACTAAACACAGACAAATCTCCTGTTATGCCAGGGAAATTTAGTTGTAGTTGCTCTGTATTTCTCTATCTGTAATGTATGTGTATGACAATCTTTCATTATTTCAAAAGCCTAACAAAAACCAATGAAAAAAATCCCTCAATCTCTCTACTGCTACAACCCTAATGCTAGGTAAGTGGTAACATCCAATACTACTAACACTGCCTTAGAGGTTTCACAGTCTTTGGGGAGAGCTTTTTCATGCTCTAATTAATTATATCTAGGTTCATTTGCAGAGGGAGTGGGGGGAGGCACACACTTAAACATGGAGATTTCCTTCCTTACCATTAGTTGCTGTTGGATGTTCATAAGTTTAAAGATATGTCCAGTGCAACTGTCTCTGGGAAATGGGGGTTCGTGACGTGATTCAGACTCAGAGGTTAACGTATAGATGTCCAACTCTCGATGATGCCTTACAGAACAGTCTCCATAAGGTATTTCGTAGGATAAACTACTCCAGGAGTCTGGCTCTCCAGCATTCTCTCTGTAAGCAAGCAATCTCTGGTTAACATATATATTTTACCTCCCAAGCATAGGTTTAACCTTCCATGTCTTAGTAATATTTCTAACTTGACAGCTCTTTGAGGTTCTGCAGCAAAAAACTGCTATATATACCTCCCCGATGATCCAGGCATATAAGTAACCACTCCATTCTCACAAGTGATCTCAGATGGATTCAATGAGAACTGCATGGTTCCTTCTTAAGGATGTTCTTCTGACCAAGATAAAAAAAAGTTTGAGATTTTAAGGTAGTTAATATTGCGCTAACCACTGAATAACAAAGCAGCGTAAGGAAGATGGTTTTAGCTGGTTTCAACAGAGGTAAGGCTTCTTAAGAATTCTCTTAACCACACCTATGGTGCATCTTACAAGGGTACATGTGAAACTTACTAAATGTAGAATATAAATGTCTTAACACAATAACTAAGAAAATGCCATGAAGGCTATTTTAGCCAGTTTGATGAAAATATTTCAAATTGTATATAAAACCAGCACATTGTACCCCATGACTACATTAATCTACACAGCTATGATTTAATTAAAAAGGGGGGGGGGAAGTACTACCGTCACCCCTAACAACAAAGTACTATAAACCTAGAATTCTCTATCCAGCAAAAACTTATCTCAAAAGGGAAGTGAAATAAAGATATTTTTAGATACATGGAATCATAGAGAATTTGTGGCCAAAATTAAATGGTATGTACAGGGATCCTGCCTTGGATAGAAGGTCTTATGGTAAGAAAGGAAAGAACACTTGAAATTCTAAGAGTCGATTACATTACTGTTTTTTTATTGAAATGTTTCTTTTTCAGTTCCCTGATTTTCCCTTCTCATCCGGTCCAAAAAAGCATTTGCATCTTTTAGAAATCATCTTGATTTATCATATTTTCTTGTATTTATAATTTCTTTAGGAGTATGGTAGTTCCCAGATATTAAGTAAAATCTGTATAACCTGAAATCAAAAGGGGGATCTCATTACAACTTAAACTTCATTAAAAATTTCAGGCTCCATTAAGTTTAGTTAAGCCTCATTAAATGAGGGTTATTGTTTTTATTCCTCTTAATCCAAGTAGCAAAATAGCTACATTATAAAAAATTTTTGTTGTGTATTTAGGTTAAAAACACTAAGATGAGACTGGTTCAGCATGAGAAGCTAATTAATTTGGGATCATTTAAAATCTTTATGGTTGACAGCATATTTGGATTTTTAAATTAGTGTGGGTTGAAGGCATATTCAGATTTTTTAATTAATATAAATTCCAGTAGTTTTAACTATTGTTAAAATTTGTTAAGCATCATTAAACCAATTAATCATCTTAAAGATAGTAAACACAGTTATACTTTGTTCAGTTTTTAAGAACAATGTCTTATTTAGTTTGGATAAAATCTATTAAGCTTATGAATAAACAACATTAGCATTTATTTCCTTTACAAGTATTTACATGTTATCCTTATTTAGAAATGAAGAAAGAGAAGAATTATAAGCATTTCCCAAAGCAGCCTATGCACCCAATGTTATAAAGAATCATTTAAAATATACTGTGCTGCTCATGATTCAGATTTTATAGTTATATCTTTATCTACTTATCAATAAATGAATAATGAATGAATGGCTGCATATATCAATAAGGTAATTCCCCATATGCAATCATTCATCACTAAAGAGAAGAAAATGCATAGCAAAAGCATATGAAGGAATCCAGTTATTTTTCTGGATCAATATCTGATATTGGGTGAGGCCATAAGGCTATTTCTTCAACTTAGTAACATATGAGTTAATGTTTAAGAATGTCTGTACATTCTTCAAAAAGTTGAATTTTCTTGATGGTTTTCTTTTCTTTTAATGAAAGAAATGTGTTGATCAGAACAAGATGTTGTAAAAGGGAAATGAAGTGTTTGAAAATGAGAAAATGTAACGTTGGTTTACTCTTTTAACAAATATCTTCAATTCAACATGGAATGCTGTTACTTATTTTCAACTTCATCATTCAGTGATCAGACAGATAATGCCAAGCTCATAAAGGACTGTTAGCTTAAGTGAGCCACTTCTACCAAGTCGCAGTAGCAATGTGAGAGCTGTGCAGAAGAGGGCATGGCCTTAGTTCAAATCCTTATGTTTTGATTCCATTATAACTTGCCAGATGCTCCATACAAGGTCGCTGCCACTGCCTCTTCCAT
>CAUYTI010093757.1:0-24918 GCA_963575145.1 Galago senegalensis
TAGGTACAAGATCACTCATAGTAGAATTGATTAATGATAATAAAAAAATAAAAACAGGCCAGGCATGGTGATTCACACCTGTAATCTTAGCACTCTGGGAAGCTGAGGCAGAAAGATTGCTTGAGCTCAGGAGTTCAAGACTGCAGTGAGCTCTGACTACAGTGCTGCACTCCAGCCTCGGTGGCAAAATGAGGCCCTATTTCTGGTGGGAAAAAAGAATATGATCTATCAACTAGAATGTTAGATAAACAGTCATGGATGCCAACATACAGATTACCTCAAAGACATCTGAAAGGGAAGTGGGGAACTTCAACCCTGTGATGTTCTGTTTCACTGAAAACAAAAGGTACACACTGGAAGCAGCAAAGTCCATATTTACATATGTTAGTGCTAGGTGATTAGTATGCGATTGTTTATTGTATTGTGCTTTCTGTTTATGATACTCTATTTTTCATAAAAATAAATGAATCAGCAAATAAGAGAGGCATAAAAAGAAATTAATTTAGAAACAATTTCATTTGTCTCTTGTATTTATTTTCTACTTTATTTGTATTATATTCATATACATGATACATGATTTTTTTTACTTAACAAAGTTCACTGCTTTGAGTATTTAATATTTGAAATTAATGACCTTTATTCAAAGCACCACTGTTCCTTGTTAGAGGAAGAATCAACTGATATTACAGAAAATGATGACTCAGTGGAGTGGGATTTTTGCTAAAGGCAAGACAAAGCTTTATACTTTTAGGTGGGAATAAATTATAGCTTCATACAAATGCACTTACTAATAAATCACAGAGGAAATTAAGGGCAGTAAATCTATGGCCCAAACGGAGAGTAGTTTAATGGGATGCTTTTCAGAGATTTTCAAAAAGCGCAAGCAAATCGTTTTAGATTTGTAGCAATAAAAAATGCTGTGTGGTATTTAACCATCAAAAAGCAAGCCTTTGCATTTACTCTACAAAGGGAAACTTTTGCCACTTACATAAAATAACCTTAGAGGCAAGAGATAAAAAAAATTATCAAAGATAAAGGAAGCTGATAATTGTTTTAAAGATGAATGGTTTGCAGAGGAGGAAAACTTGATCATAGATATCTTACTATTAAAAGAAAGAAAACACATCAAATGGGACATTTAGTTCCAAATGACTCTGAATTCATATTGTAGTAAGAACATAGTTTTGGATGCCATTCTGATTTCTCACAGAATAATTTATCTTTGAAATATCTTACTATTTTAAGAAGACTAAGTACTATAATATATTGACATTCTTATCTATTTTTCCATTGCTTTTTTTTTTTTTTTTTTTGAGACAGAGTCTCACTCTGTTGCTCTGGGTAGACTGACATGGCATCATAGCTAAAGCAACCTCAAACTCTTAGGTTCAAGCAATCCTCTTGCCTCAGGCTCCCAAGTAGCTGGGACTATAGGCACCCACCACTACACCCAGCTTTTTTTTTTCTATTTTTAGTAGAAATGGGGGTCTCATTCTTGCTCCGGCCAGCCTTGAACTCCTGAGCTCAAGCAATCCACCTGCCCTGGCCTCTCAGGAATGTGAGGATTACAGGCATGAGCCACCACACTTGGCCTCCACTGCTTCATTTAAATACTGCTTTCCTTAATACCTTTCTATTAATCTGCTACATAAGCAGCTGATAAATTATTTTTGTCAATGCTCCTTGGTATTTCAGTCAAATGTTTGTCTGGGCTCCTCCAAGTCTCATAAAGATCAGTTGTGTTTAGTATCTACAGTACTGTCTTCACCAAAGATGATGCTAGGCACCCACAGGACTAACTTACAGCAAAATGGCATCTCTGATTATTTTGGTATTAGGTAACAGTTTAGTAAAATAGCAACTTTGTGCTCTGTAAAGAATCAAAGCCAACGTGCCAAGTGCTTTAGGCACCTGTCCTTACAAAAAGCATCCTGCTATAACCCTGGAGCAAGCCCAGACAGGAAAGGGCTCACTACGATACAGAAATACCACGAAGGGTGCAGTGTGATCCCTATCATTTCTGGCACAGATAAAAACTAAGTTATATAATTCTTCTTTTGGGGAGACAGTATGGCGGGTGGGAAAAAGCAAGCAAGAGAGTAAAAATGACATGGATTTAACTTCTGGGCCTCATTACGCAACTTTGGGCAAATTACTTAAACAGGAGTAAGAATTCTTACTGGGAATACATGTAAACGTGTATGCAAAAATGACACACATAAAGAACCATGCAGGCGTCCAATGACTACAATTTCTTCCCCTTAGATTACCAGGTCAGAATGGAGTCTTCTGTGTCTTTCGTCTTTACTTCCTTTAAAACACTTAAACAGAACTACACCTGTCACAGAGCCTCAGTCCCACTTTATTCATTTCTGTATCCATCATGCCTGATCGCTGATTTGCTCCCTTTGTGAATTATGTAATCACAGAGTTGATGGAGATCTAAAATATCATCCAAACTTCTAAAAACCCTTCCTAAATCATCTGAAAACTATGACCTACTTAATTTCTAAGACTCTCTAAAGAAGACTTATGATCATCTCTGGTTAACTCATGACATTAACTCAGATTCCTTGTAAACAAATCCCCACTCATGTTTAAATGATGCATTTAAGTTTCTTTCCATCTTTATGTTGTCTGGGAAAATGACAAATTACAAGCCTGTCATACAACACCCCTTAAAATATGAAAACTATAACTGGGCTCTTTCCATCAGGGTCCTCTCAGGCAAACAAAGTAACCACTGTTTATCAAAGCGTCCATGTATTAACACAAACCCACAACTCAGCTTAACAGCAGAAAACCAAAACAGACTTTGAGGGTCTACTGTACACACTTAGCTGTGAGAACCCTGGGCAAGTAACTTAATTTCTCTGAGCCTCAGTTTCTACATCTGTAAAATAAAGACAATATCATATTTTCCATAAAATTCCTTAAAGGATAAATTAAATGAAATAATACAGACATTCAAAATACAGTCACTATCTTTATCTTAATAAAATAAAAGGCTAAAGAGAGAATGGAGAGGAAAAGAAGAACACATACCATATTCACTGCATCTTGATCAAAAGGGTTCCATTCTATATTCTGAGGATAGTGGGCGAGAACTTTGGATTTGAATGTTCTTCTCAAAGGACTCTGGTCAAAATTTTCACCTACAACAAACAGTTAATATTTAGTATCTATAGCTTTCCTAAAAGCATTATAGTTTTACATTTATTTTATAGATATAATGACTGATAACACAGAAATCTGATTCAGCTTCTACCTCTAACAGTCTGAGTTGCAAAATTCCCAATGGATAACTGAATAACGTTAAGAGACCTGCCCTTAAAACTTCTGAATCTGAATTTTAATTCTCAGACAATTGATACTTCAAAATAAGATATGATAACATAATTGTTACTATAACCTAATTATTATCCTTATTTCAATATGTGGTAATAAAAAAACTATATGAAAATATTTAACCAAAAAAACGTCCTGAATTAAGTTAATCATACTTTGTATAATTTTGAAATCTCATAGATAGATAGATCTATGCTATGGTGCTCAAAGGAGGAAATTCTGCTTGAGTTTCCACAAAAATCTCCGGTAAGTGTGATTGCATATCCATGTTCCTAAGTCACTGAATTAGAAACATTTAGTAAAGAGAATACATAAAACACACTAACCTTTTAAAATAAATGAGCTATTTATTATAAGACAAATTTATTACCTGTCCAAATTCTGGAAAGATAAAAGTAGGCTATACATTGATTATATGTAAGAAAATTCAATAGCTGTCAGATCACTTCTTTATCTCCTTGACCAAATTAATTCCCATAAGACCTGTTTGTTATCTCCAAATGCTTTAGTTTCATAACATATTTTAATGTGGTTGGATTTTTTTTTTTTTTTTTGGAGACAGTGTCTCACTTTGTCACCCTCGGTAGAGTGCCATGGCATCACAGCTCACAGCAACTTCCAACTCCTAGGCTTAGGCTATTCTCTTGCCTCAGCCTCCTGAGTAGATGGGACTACTGGAGCCCACCATAACGCCCTGCTATTTTTTTTTTTTTTTTTTGCAGTTTGGCCAGGGCTGGGTTCGAACCCACCACCCTCGGTGTATGGGGTCAGCACCCTACCCACTGAGCCACAGGTGCTGCCCAATGTCAAAAAGCTGGAATCTGGCTCAGCACCCATTTAACACAGTGGTTACGGCACCAGCCACATGCACCAAGGCTGGCGGGTTCAAGCCCAGCCTGGGCCACCTAAACATCAGTGACAACTGCAACAAAAACAGAGCCAAACATTGAGATGGGTGCCTATAGTCCCAGTTACTACGGAGGCTGAGGCAAGAGAATAGCTTGAGCCCAAGGGTTGGAGGGTACTGTGAGCTGAGATGCCACAGTACTCTACCAAGGGTGACAAAGTGAGATTGTTTAAAAAAAAAAAAAAGTTGGGATCAAGGAATTAAAAGACCTTAAAGTAATTTCATTGTCTCCTGAGTTTTGCTACTTTTAAAGTTCTAATTAAGTGTAAAATAGAAGCTGTTACAGCGAAAGATAATGTCACTTACCAGTATATGTACAATGAGAAGAAATATCACAAAGCAACCTAATTTATGAGTCACATTTTGAAATCTAATTAGACTGAGTTTTCTATTTTGGGTAAAAATATGAAAAGAAAGATACTAAAACACCTTTGAGTGCAAAAGTTAACAGATCACTGAAGGAGGGAAAAGTCACACTCAAAAATTTTGCTGCAGACTGTAACATAAAATATGCAGGACTTTTTTTGAGTAAGGACACATAATTTAAACATATCTGCTGAGGCAACTAAGCTACTGTTCTAAATGAAGTCTCTGGCTGATGATCATTCTGCTTTTGATTCTCCTAACTTATTTAGGCAAGTATTCCATCTCTATTTTTCTTGTCAACACTTCCATCTACTAAGAATTGATGGAAGAAGAAGTTTCTCTTCTCATCTCTAGAAGAGAAACTAAGGAGAGTTTGTTAATTTTTGCACCAAGTTTTAGGACATGTAAATATCAAAAAGTTAATGGGGCTCGGCGCCTATAGCTCAACCGGCTAAGGTGCCAGCCACATACACCTAAGGTAGTGGGTTCAAATCCCCAGCCCGGACCTGCCAAACGACAATGACGGCTGCAACCAAAAAATGGCCAGGCATTGTGGCGGGCGCCGGTGGTCTCAGCTACTTGGGAGGCGGAGGCAGGAGACTCACTAGAGCCCAGGAGTTGGAGGTTGCTGTGAGCTGTAATGCCACGACACTCTACCCAGGGGGATGGCTTGAGGCTCTGTTTCAAAAAAAAAAAAAAATAGAAAAGTAAGCTGGGTTTAGTGGCTTATACCTAGAGTCTCAGCTACTTGGATTACTGAGGGCAGGAGGATCGCTGGAACCCAGGAGTTTGGGGTTGCTGTGAGCTATGATGATGCCACAGCACTCTACCCTGGGTGAAAGAGTGAGACTCTGCCTAAAAAAAGAAAGAAAGAAAGAAAGAAAGAAAGAAAGAAAGAAAGAAAGAAAAGAAAGAAAGGTCAAAATTTAGAAAGGAGATGGTTGTCCTAGGGACAGGTGCTAACATTTTCCTGGCCACCTACCTGTCCAGCTGCATCACATTCCATCATTTCTTGGTGACTGCAGCTCCTAGATTGCTGTAATTTTCTCTGGTCCTATCTTTTAAGTCTTGAAGTTAAAATACAGTAAACATGCTTCTTTGAACACTTCTTTTCCAGTGATCCTGTCCTCTACACTACTTCAGTCACCCGCCCCTAGGGTCGTACCTTGTTGTTACAAATAATTTCAATCCCACTGTTATCTCAATTTCCTGCATTCTACACTTTAATTTCACCTCTTGTCTTTCCATGTTCTAGTCCTCTGGAACTTCGATTTGAATAATCCTTGGACCCCACCAGATCCTCTCACTCATCAATGTCACCTCTTATTCACTGTCCTCCCTCCCGCTCCTCTTCTTACCCACCTTAAATTGTGGCCAGTCATTATGACAACCCCCTTGAATACATCTTCAATTCCTTACCTCTTTCTTGCTCTGTCACAGTAAGATAGGAGCTGAGAAGCACAAGGCAGCTGGTGCAGGTCAGAGATACCCCCTAGGAATCTATGAGCATCCCTGATGCCTCTTAGAAGCTCTAGGAGTCCCTGTGCTCCAGGGAAAAGGAGACTCCGGACAGTGTTACTGGAAACCAAAGCAAAGCACACTCCTGGAAAGCTGAGGAATCTGGGGAGCCGTGGCTTGCGTGAAGATGTGTAAGGATGCTAATGGAAACCTGGAGGAAACATGGCAAGTGTGCGTAGCGGTTCCTCGGGGCACAGTCCTGTGTAGACCTGCCTTTTTGCCGTGCCTTGTCCTTTCTCAGGACACAGGTCCAAGCAGTAGTGATCCACTTCTCAGTGCCCACCTTATACTCACACTTTCCTAGACAAAGGATCCCATGGGGTTCTCATGTCATAGGGAAGGCTCCTCTGGGACAGAGTCTTCTGTCAAATCATCTCAAAGGAGCCACACCTCTGGCTTGGGCACCAATCCCTTGGCCAGTCTTCTGTGCCCAACCAGGACGGCTGATGTCAAAGCATAGGACATGGCCATGGGAGGAGCTTCCTGTGATAAGGTCACAGTCCTTCAAGCATCGTAGGTCAGATTGGGTGACGCTCCACCCCAAGCAGCAGGTCTTACTTTCACCTCTTACCCACGCAGGAACTCTGTGCAGCCACCTTTGAGGGGAATTTCGCTGGCAGTCCCCAGGCTTTCAGAGACTTGGTCAGACTCACAAAAAGGTGTCTGCCCAGCCAGACAGTGATTTCACAGCAAAGCTGGTCAGGAGAGATTTTTTTTTTTTTTTTTTTGAGACAGGAGCCTTCAGCTGTCCGCCTGGGTAGAGTGCCGTGCATCACAGTTCACAGCAATCTCCAACTCCTGGACTCAAGCAAGTCTCCTGCCTCCACCTCCTGAGTAGCTGAGACCACAGGCACCCACCACAATGCCCGGCTATTTTTTGGTTGCAGCTGTCATTGTTGTTTGGTGGGCTGGGGCTGGATTCGAACCCACCACCTTGGGTGTATGTGGCTGGCGCCTTAGCCACTTGAGCCACAGGCGCCGAGCCAGGTCAGGAGAGTTTAACTGAAAACTTCACAGTCTGTTCCCAGCTCCAAACTTCATTGTGTGGGAAGCTCATCATGTTACAAAGCAGAGGAATATGGGTTGAATCCTGGTTTCATCTCTTCTTAAGCTGTCAAGACCCTGGCAGTTTTCTCGTCTATGCAATGAGGATAGTGGTGTTTACCTCTTGATCTTCCCGAGGCTTTACTGACTTGTACTTAGCATCTGGCCAGCAAGTGAGTACCAGCACTTGTCATGCGCTGTATGCTGTGTGCACATGCAGGGACACAAATGAATCTGCAGAAAACACTATGTTGCTATTTTCTGAAGCTAAAACGCTTAAGAACTATTACTACTCCTTGTCCCAGAGCAGAAGATCTGGGTTGGGTCTCAGCATTGCACTAAGTGGTGTTGACCTCTCAGGCCCTCTCTGGATCAGGGGAGCTCTCACATACTGCAGACTAGCGTTCATGCATTCAAGTTATCCTGGTTAATCCAGCACTTCCTTTAAAGTTCAGACAAATACACGTGTGACGCCCAGAGTTGGCTCCCCTCGGAAGTGGGTGGGGCCGCATGGAGGAAACTCAACTGATCACACTGGCTAAGGGGAGAGGAATATCCCTGAGCTGTGTTCCAGTGGTGCAGCCCTGATCCGCTTCCCTACCCCTTCTGGGCTACTGTCATCATCAGTCTTTCAGCACACACCTGCCAACAAGGACTGCCCGTGTGGGAGGTTCTAGGCCTCCCCTAACCGACCCCACAAGCCAATACAGGATGACCTTCATATGAAGGAAATGTGATTATAACGAGGTCAACTTAGAAAGATATTAAGAACAAAATTCTAGGGCCAGGCATGGTGGCTCACACCTGTAATCCTAGCATTTTGGGAGACCAAGATGAGTAGATCGCCTGAGGTCAGGAGTTTGAGGCAAGCTTGAGCAAGAGCAAGACCTTGTCTCTACTAAAAAAAAATAGAAAAATTAGCTGGGCATTGTGGCAAGTGCCTGTAGTCCCAGCTACTTGGGAGGCTGAGGCAAGAGGATCACTGGAACCCAGGAGTTTGAGGTTGCTGTGAGCTATCACACCACAGCACTCTACCCAGAGCAATAGAGTAAGACTCTTTCTCAAAAAAAAAAAAAAGAAAGAAAGAAAGAAAGAAAAAGAAAAGAAAAAAAAGAAAAGAACCAAATTCTAGACTTTCTCTGCCTTCACAGGTGTGACCTTGAGCAAGTCAGTTCCTGTTTCCTGGCCTGTGACATGGGGAGAGAAAGCCTTCTGTGCTTGGCACCAGGCTGTTGTGAGAAGGAAGCGGGATCGGACAGAGGATATCCCCTTGGAAACTCTCAGACCCGGCGCAAAGGTTATTTGTTCTTGCTGAGATTATCTTCCCAATTCGTGTGGACATCTCCAAGACAGGGAACTAAAATCTAAAGTGTCTCAGGAGTAACTGGTTATTACCTAGTAAATCCTTACTGTGTGCCAGGTGCTGTGCTTGGCTCTTTGTTTATTATTATTATTATATATTATTATTATAGTGTTTTCTCATTTAATTTTTACTTACAATATTATGAGGCAATTGTCTTCATTGTCTAGGTGAAGAACTAAAATTAGACGTTTGGTCACTTTTCCAAAGACTAATAGCTAGTCAATAGCTGAGCCAGGGCTTTTTTATGAGTTAATTTTAAAAATTCTGTTGGTTCAAAATTCTTATTACAGAAGTTTATACGATGAAAAACCTCCCTCCCATCCCTTTCTGCAGAATAGCCAACTTACTCAAGGCTACTAGGATAAGTCAGTTTTTTATACATTATTCCAAAAATACTCTTTGCCTACCTGTATACATTCTAACATGTATGAATATTCTTTGGTTTGCCTTTTTATTCAAAGTAGTAACATGCTATTGACTTGCACTTTCCTTTTATACTTAATAAATCTTTTGAAGGCTATTTCCTTCTCTTTTTCTACCTGTTCAAGACTCTGAGATTCAATTTTTAAACGCTGTGCCTTTTCCTGAGCCTGCCCCTGAATGGTTGATTGCCTTTGGTTAAGGTGGGGAAGGGTGGGTCCGTGGGATCCCGGTGCTGGAAGAGGACTTGGAGATGGTATGGTCAGCCTCCTCCATCTTCAGATGAACACACCACTGCTGGCCTGAGCCCTAGAGACCTTCAAGTGCAAGGGTGGCCCCGCTCACAGATGGTGCAATAAGGTGGCAGCCAGCCCAGAGTGCCTGAGACTAAGGCCCTAGCCCACTGGGGGGAACCCCTGGTTTGGCTTCACTTCCTCTTAACCAGAGAGAAATCTGGTTACATGCCTTTGGTCCACATAGAACAAGTTCATGTTCTGAGTGCCGTTCTCCTGAGCCTCTGTTCCAGGCTCTTCTTCCATGACCACACCTTTAAGCAGGTAAAATGACCATAGATCTGATCCAGGGAGACCAGAAGAGTGCTCAGAGAATAGGGCTGGCAATCAGGGTCATCCATGGTAGATCCAGGGGTCCACTTCACTCTCTGGGGCTTGATCCTCCAACTTTCCCCCATTTACTTTGTGAAATATCAGAAGTTAGAACTGAAGGGAACTTCCACGGCATGAAATTCAAAGGAGACTTTAAAACACCTTTCTTTCTGAAATAGAAAGATCTGCACTTAGGGGAAACACCTCCTATAAATTTTACCAGAAGGTTACAGGACAGGACTTCCCCCTTGGACCCCCCCAGAGGAGTCTAGGATGTGAGGGATAGACTAGAAACTGTTTTCCCAGGATGGCTTAGGTACCGTTTCGCTTGAAGATCAGATATGGCTGAAAATTCAGGGGTTTTCAGGCTTTTGCATTTGGCAGATCAGCAAAACATCACAAAAAACTTGAAAGCCTAAAAAAGGCAGACTGTTTTGTACTCTGCTAGATAAGGATGTACGTATGGATACACACAGATACAGAAATCTAATTTACTATCATTCTTCTTTCACACAAAAAAGACATTTTAATAACAAAAAATAAGACATAATCTCAAAATAAGGAGAATCCCTCAAGGAATATTTTCTACCCGTAGGCAGAGTTTTCGATATTTCCTCAGACCAGTAAACATGGCATCAAGGGCCTTCCGAGGTCCAGAGACCTTCATTTAGAGGTTACTGAACTTGATGGTGTTAAGTAGGCACTCCCAGCCAAGATCACTATCAATTTCCTCGCATTATTCTTGGACCCTTCCACTTTCCTTTCTTCTTTCCCCCTTTCCCACCTGTCTCCCGCCTTCCCTCTTTTTTTTCTTCTTTTTCCTTCTGCTTTCCATCTCTCCCTCCTTCCTTCCCTCCCTCCTCCCCTCCGTTTCTTTTTTCCTTTACAAATATCCACTGAGCACGTCCTATGCTCTAGTCATCTTCATACCATTTTTTCTTCTACAACCCATCTTTCTGTAATACCAAAGAGCTCATAAGTAGATTATGTGGTTATAAAGTGAAAGCTGGGTGGGTTCACGTGGAATTTTTCCTAGCAGATAGAGCTGACATAGCAGGAATAGAATTGTAACCCTCAATAGAAAAGGGAAATGCTCTTCACTTGGCTTCTGCTCAAGCAAGAGCCCTTTCAGCCCTATTTTAAGAAAATGTCAACTGCGTGTCAGCACCTGGGGCTCACTCCCTAGAGAGACTCATCCCAGGAAACAGGTTACACTTCCTCCTCTGCCCACCTGGCTCAGGGATCACTTCCACCTGGGCCATCTCAGCACCTGCAGCCCGTGGTGTGGCGCTACCATTTTGTGCAGGTTTTAACATCCCCACAGGCGCTTTCCCAACACAGAGCTGCTTGCCTGGTTTTCTCCTAAGGCATCAGTTATTGTTTTGATTACTTCTGTATTAGTAAGTCTCACCTGTTTTCAGGCCTGCCCAACCCTATTATTTTTAGCCTGCTATCTTCAGTGTGCGATGTTACAGAATGCACGTTTTCTCAGGAATATGCATATTACATTAAGGCACAGAACCTGTACTAAACCAATACTACTTCTCTTTAACTAAACTGTAATATAATCAGACCCCCCAGGACACTAAGTGATAGATAAAACAGAAGCACAGACCCATGTAGAAAAATCCCCACTGGAGAGTAGGCGACACAAGCAAGTTGCAGAATAACATATATGGTGTGATACTATTTATGGGGAGGGTAACCCTCAAAACAAGACCTTTCATTCTCTGTGAGAACATACACAGTAACATGTATGCCAGGAAGTTAAAGGGGAACCTGGTAACTGCTTTGGCTCTTAGTGGGGGTGAGGGAAAGGATCCCTGAGACATGGCCCTCAAATCTAGGTCTGTGGTGTCTTCTGGCCCTCTCTGGACCTTTCCCTTGGAACAGAGTTCCATTAAATGGCACTCTCCCTTTCAGACCACACCCAGAACCTGAGACCCCAGAATCCTCTTCCCAATGACTCCTAACCCACTTCCAGGCCTATACGGGCCTCTCTTCTGGGTTCATGTTCCTGACAGCTGCTGCCTTTGTGCACACTCACCTTTAGGCCCCAGGAAGCCTGGGGTAGGAAAATGTGTGAAACCCAGAAACCTCCGCTGGTCTTGCCCTGCTCACGGCATTAGGGGAGGGCCCAGTGTAGAAGATGTAATAGGTGCTATCTGGTTTTGCACCTATTATTATCTGTGAGGTTCAAGTTTTACAGAGAGAATTATTTTTGCTTTGTTTATGTACTTAACAATTAATTAAAACATAACAGGAGAATTGAAATACTCCTTCCCTATTCAGAAACTGGCACTAGCAGAGTGTTTCTTGATGATGGCTCCTGGGGACTAGGTGGGGAGTGCAGGGGGGAGATGGAAAGACAAGGGGAGCAGAGCTCTGATGAGTCTAAGCAACAGGTGTCAATTACTTCCTAATTTTACAGAAAGGAAGCATATTCTGATGGCTGTAAAGGGCTATGGGGTGAGAGTGGAATTCCCCAGAAGAAAAAGCCATAGCAATTAGTAGAATTTCCTTCCCACTTCCACCCACTACCCCACGTCCAGCATAAGGCCCAACCACAAGAAGTGTCCAGGAAAGTCCTGAGCAGGTCACGTCACTGTACTTAGGGCCAGATGGTCAAAACCATCAGTCAGAGGCGTCAGAGACCAGGGGGTTTCCTATGGGTGGAGTCCTGAGCACGGCTATTCTGAGGTGTCCCCCAGGTCCCCCCCACCAGTTCCAAGAAGCCTGCCTGGGATTATCAGAAATTTGCCATCTTATCCTTGACTGCTTTCAACAAAACTGGGTGGGGGTGGGGGTGGGGAAACAGACCAGCTGGTAAAAAAGCTGAAGGAGCCCAGAACTGGGAAGCTGCATGCCAGCCCTCTAGGTGTGTGACTTAGGGGGAGCCACTTAACCTGAGCACTGCTCTCTCCCCCCACCCCAGATGAAATTGGAACAACATTTCATCTCAGGGGAACATCAGAAGGCTGCTGTGAAAATTAATTGACATGCGCAAACAACCTCATTTTTAAAAAGGACCAAAGAGTTTGACATACATTTCCTCAAAGAAGATATACAAATGGCAAATATGCATATGAAAAGATGCTCAAATCATACTTCATCAGGGAAATGCAAAGTGAAACAAACACACCTATCAGAGTGGCCCAAATCCAGAAGACAACACCAAGTGCTGACAAGGATGTGGACAACTCTCACTCCCTGCTGGTGGGGATGCAAATGGTACAACCAGTTTGGAAGACAGTGTGGCAGGTTTTGCCAAGCTAAGCATGCTTTTACCATATGATCCAGAAATTCATTACACTCCTTGGTATTTACCCAAAGGAGTTGAAAACTTATGTCCATACAGAACCCTGTACACAGATATAGCAGGTCTATTTTTAATTGACAAAACTTAGAAGGAACCAAGATGTCCTTCAGTAGGTGAATAAATAAACCAACTGCGGTGCAGGAGGACAATGGCGTGTTGTTCAGGGCTAAAACCTAACGAGCCATCACAGCCCAAGGAGACAAGTGTGTGCTGCTAATAAGAAGAGCCCGTCTGTGTGTTATATGCCACATGTTATATGATTCCAACTACGTGACACTCTGGAAAAAGCAAAAATTCAGTTAAAAGATTTTCCAGGGATTTGCAGGAAAGGAGGAAGGGATGAATAGGACAGTTCAGGGGATTTTTAGGGCCGTGAAACTGTTCTCTGTAGTGCTGTGATGGGGATATGTTATCACACATTTGTCAAAAACCATAAAACAACAGAAGGAGTAAACTACTGACTGTAGTTAATAATAGCATAACAGTATTTGCTCATTAATTGTAAGAAATAAGCCACACTAATGCTAGATGTTGATAAAAGGGGAAATTGGAGGAAGAGAGGTTTGGGAACTCTCTGTACTTTCCACACACAATTTTTTTTGTAAACCTAAAACTGATTTTTAAAAATGATGTCTATCCATTTTTTGAAAAATAATTCCATCATCTCGAGTAGATGCTTAACATTTCTAGACTCTCCTTTTAGTTTCCTTTTCCACCAAACAAGGGAGGTTACCAGGTGCACATGTGGCCAGTGGCCGCCATATTGGACTGTACAGATCTGGAACATTTGAATAGCCTTTCTTTACCTTTTGTGACTTTTTTTTTTAAAGAATACAATCCTTCTTCCTTTTTTGTAAATCAGTGATCCCTCATTTGGGTTTTCTGGAGCTTCTTCAGGACCAGGTTCTCAGTTAGACTAGTACCTATATCATGTCCTTCTCAGGACACCTCTGTGCTCACAATTGGCCATCTGTCTCTCCTGGCTGATGTCAATTCTGATCCCAAGTGCTGTTTGATTTCTCCTCCATAAATTATTTATTTCCTTGAAATGTGTTAAGTGAAAAGACAGACTTGCCCAAGGTTGTACAAAATGAAGCGGCAGAACTAGGTTTGGACCCCTGCTTCTCTCTCCATGCGGGGGCTCTGCCACCTTGACAGTGATGGTGAACGCTGGCCTGGGCTATGGATAATCATTTCTGGAAGCGAGTGCCAGGAAAAGAAACAGGTTTGTGTCTTGTTTTGTTTTTTCCTTCTATGGTTCACGGCTAGAGAATAGGGCCAAAGATAGGTAGCCATCTCCTAATATTTCAATGTCTGGATGCCCCTCCAAACCAGTATCCTTTAAATAGTTGTTCAATAGTCTTTGCCCCAGTAGGGAAGCTTCCAAAAATTTGAACTACAGATGTACTTGCACATATATAAATTGACACGTGCACAACCCATTATAGTAGCATGTAGAAGGGCAAAAAGGGAGAAACTAAACGCATCACTAGGGAACTGGCTAAACAAATTATAATATAGCCATCCAATAAGATATCAGACAGTTTCTCTTTGTCTGGTGGAGATCCACATCCAAGCTACAACAGTTAAGGCAAAAAAGAACCAGATTCAGGACACTGTGTGGTGTACGTCACTATTTGTGTATATGTGCTTTCTAATTGCTAACTAAAATGATGGTACTTACTGCACGCTTACTGCACACCAGGCACAGTTGAAAGTACATTACATTTAATTCTTACAACAACACTGTAGGTGTATATATTACTTTATTTATGTTACAATTGAGAATGGGAAATAGAAAGAATGATTCTTCTGCCTCTAATACAGAATGGCTTTGAAATTAATTTAATTAAAGAACTATTCTGACCCATTTCAAAGCATACCGGGGAAGAAATCACAGACAAACACACAGAGAGAGACACATAGAAGTTTATTTACACATAGGATACCTCTAAAAGATAGACAAGAAAGTGTTTATAATTGCTGCCTTAGGGAAGGTGTTGGGGTTTAAGAGACCCCAACACATTACACTCCCCCATCCCTAGCTTAGGGTCAATTAAAAGGCAGACAGAAGATTGAAATATCATTTAATGACGCTCTTGTAGAGTTGGCTTTAGTTGTATTGTACAAGTGGGTTGGCTAGTAGCCTCAACTCAGCTGACTTGTCTGCGATCAACCATTAGCCCTTGCATCTTTCTCTCTTCCCCTGCAAGGTCTGCTCAGGAAAAACTTACAGAAGGAGCAGAACAGAATAAACACTGCAGGCAGGAAGAGACAGAGGGAGAGAGGAACTGAGCACAAGCCCAGGAGTGGATGAGGGCTGGTAAAGGGCAGGAGTGTTACACTAATAAAAGTCCCCCCACGACTTTTGAAAATATGTTTCCTCCTAACATTCCCAACTCTTTGCTCTCTGAACTCACTGGACTTACCCACGGAGCTTATAATCATAAGGGGAATGTATGTCCCTGGATTTGGGCAACCTTGCTCCCACCATCAGGAAGAATTTTCCCCAATACAAGCTACTGCTCCTTTGGGTGTCCTCCTAGAGGTAGGAAGGTAGGTTTGGCTGTCAGAAGTTCAGAAACAAAACAGGAGGAATGTTGAAATTTATTCCAAGGCTACTCAGGACCTACGCTGGAAAACTCCACTCCCGATTCCATTTCCCATTGCAAACTATGCACTACTACATAGTCCAATAGAGCTCATTGGACTTACCATGAAGCAGATTACGAAAAACAACCTAATGATAAAACACCAACACAGAAACACCCTGCACTGAAATGTAATCATTCCCATTGTGAATTCCTCTGGGGTACATGAAAGTCCAGAGTATAAATCCTTTTACAGGATACGTTCCAAGGAAATTAAAATCTAAAATCAAAATCTCGGCTCGGTGCCTATAGCTCAACCGGCTAAGGTGCCAGCCACATACACCTAAGGTGGCGGGTTCGAATCCCCAGCCCGGACCCGCCAAACAACAATGACGGCTGCAACAAAAAAATAGCCGGGTGTTGTGGCGGACGCCTGTGGTCCCAGCTACTTGGGAGGCGGAGGCAAGAGACTCGCTTGAGCCCAGGAGTTGGAGGTTGCTGTGAGCTGTAATGCCATGGCACTCTACCCAGGGGGACAGCTTGAGGCTCTGTCTCAAAAATAAAATAAAATAAAATAAGAAAAAGAAGTCTTCCATAAAGACTAAAATGAAGTTATCTACACCCATCTACTTTGGTTATGTACATAAGCTCATCAGAGGCTTATGAGGATGAGGATGTTACACAGGCTAGACACTTCTACTAAAGAATAGTTTAGGCTCGGCGCCTGTGGCTCAAGTGGCTAGGGTGCCAGCCACATACACCTAAGGTGGCGGGTTCAAATCCAGCCCGGGCGTGCCAAACAACAACGATGGCTGCAACTGAAAAAAAATAGCCAGGCGTTGTGGCAGACGCCTATGGTCCCAGCAACTTGGAAGGCAGAGGCAGGAGACTCACTTGAGCCCAGGAGCTGGGGGTTGCTGTGAACTATGCCATAGCACTCTACCCAGGGGGACAGCTTGAGGCTCTGTCTAAAAAAAAAAAAAAAAAAAAAAAAAGAATAGTTCAGAGTAACTGAGGGGGACCTTGGGAAATTGGCCCAGGTTAAGAGCTCCAAACCAATAGACTCAGTCTGTACAAACTCTCAAGTGGGAGAGTTCAAAAGATCTTCAGCAACTAGAAGGCAGAGGTCTACTAGCTGCTCAAATTTGGCTTGCTCCGATGCTCTGTGCAGTCAAAAAGGCTCGCCCAGTAGCAGGGTTGGACCTTTACCTCTTTCATGTTTATATGGATGGAGCTGGAAAATGTTCTTCTTAGCAAAGTATCTCAAGAACAGAAGAAAAAGTATCCAATGTACTCAGCCCTATTATGAAACTAATTTAAAGCTATAACCTAATTATAGCCTAAGAATATGGGGAGGGGGTGGGGAGAGAGTGGATGAGCGGAGGGAGGGTGATTAAAGGGATCACCTCTATGGTATATCTCACAAGGGTACAAGTGAATCTTTCTAAAAGTAGAATATAAACATCTTAACACAATAACTAAGAAAATGACATGAAGGCTAAGTTAAACAGTTTGATGAAAATATTTCAAATTGTATATGAAAACACCACACAGTACCCCATGATTGCATTAATGTACACAGCTATGATTTAATTAAAAAAAAAAAGTTCAGAGTGTGAGGAGGTTTTCACAAGCACCTTTCACAGACTAAAGACTATAAAGTGTCTTCCAGCAGTAAAAGTAGTGCCTTTTTCAGCAGTATAAGGGCACCAGCCACATACACCAGAGCTGGTAGATTCAAATCCAGACCGGGCCTACCAAAACAATGACGACTGCAACCAAAGAAAGCTGGGCATTGTGGTGGGCGCCTGTAGTCCCAGCTACTTGGGAGGCTGAGGCAAGAGAATGGCTTAAGCCCAAGAGTTTGAGGTCACTGTGAGCTCTGATGACACAGCACTCTACGAGGGTGACATAATGAAACTCTGTCTCAAAAGAAAAAAGAACATTAATGTAGGGTTATGGATTTTTATCTAAGCGTCCAAACCTCATTAGAGTTTACAGAATTGCTTCAGGAAAGACAACATCTCCAATCAGGCTTTTATAACTTCACTGTTCCACTAAAACTACTATTTACTAGTACAGTAACTTTCACATTACTAAATCTAAAGGTTAATTCTCAGCCCCCATCTTAATCGTAGCATTTGACACAGCTGACAGCGCCTTACTCCTTGAAACACTTTCTTCATTTGGCTTCAGAATACCCTCTAACCTGGTGTTTTTCAACCATTTTATCTCAAGGCACACTTGAACCTGTAGTTAAACTTCCATAGCACACTTAAATCATGTTGATCAAAAAAAAAAAAAAAAGAGTAAAATAAGAATATACTTACTGTGCTTGAACTTCTTTCAAAAATAATTTAATTAATGATTTTTTAAAATTTTTCATAGCACACCATTTGAAAATCACTAGTCTAATCTGGTTTTCATCCTACCTCTCTGGCTACTGCTACTAAGTCTCCTTTGATGTTTCCTCCTCATCCCCAACCTCTAAACTCTGGAGTTAAGTCCAACAACCTGTTCTAACTTCCATCTCCACTTACGCTACTGGTGATTACACCCAGCTTCCTGGCTTTAAATACAATCTATTTGTCAACACCACCCTGAGGTATGGCTCAAGAGATCTCTCCAGAATTCCAGATTCACAAACCCAATTGACCTCTCAACATCTCTAAGTCTAACAGGCATCTCTAATTTTTGTTTGTTCCTGCCCTCCAAACTTGTTTCTCTTTCAGTCTTCCCCATCACAATAAATGGCAATTGCATCCTTTGAGAAACTAACTGCAAAAACTTTGGAGTTAACCATAACCTTTCTTTCTTGCATAGTACATATCCAGTCTATCAGCAAAACCTGTTGATTCTACTTAAAAAATACATCCAGAATCAGAGCATATATCACCATAGTCACTGCTCCTAACACCAACCACACTTTCTCTCACTTCAATTATTAGTAACAGCCTCATAACTGGTATTGCTTTTACCCTTGCCCAATTAACCACCAATCTATTATCAACACAGTAGCCAGAGAAGTGATAATATCAAAATGTAAATCAGATCAAATCATCTCACTGCCCAAATCCCTCCAAAGACTTCCCATTTCACCTAATGCAGTGGTTCTCAACCTTTCTAATGCTGCAGCCCTTTAATATAGTTCCTGTGGGTCTCCACCCACAGGCTGAGAACCACTGACCTAATGTAAAAGCTCAAGTCCTATAAAGGACCTGCAGCGTCAGCCTCACCTAGGAACTTATTAGAAACAGGCCTCACCTCAGACCTACAAAATTAGAATCTAAATTTTAAAAGGAATCCACCACCCAAGGTAATGCGTGTGTACATTAAAGTTTGGAAAGTACTTCTATAAGCACACAAAATAAGCAACACAACCCCACTCTTGCCATTTCTCAAGCAAGCTTCTGTCTCAGGACCGTTGCCCTTGACATTCACTATACATACCTGGAATGCTCCTCTCATGGAGAGTGGAACCTCTGTAAGTTGACCACCCAAGGGACTGTTAACAAACTAGTCAACAAACAGTGGTGATCAACTTAAGAAACTAGTCCTACTATATGATATGTACATGTGGCGCTTGTCCAGTCTATGAAAATTTAAGTCAACTTAAGGAGGTGGTCAACTATGGAGATTCTACTGTACCTGTATGACTCACTCACTCCCTTACCTCTTTCAAGCCTTTACTTCTATGTCTGGCTGTCTGTGATCACTCAATCCATCCCCTCAATATACCCTCCTATTCATGCTTTCACTTTTCTCATTAGAATCTGTCATCATAAGTATAAAAACTGCCTTGTTACATGTATTATTTATCTCATTTACTCTGGCTCCCTTCCTAATACATAATGTAAGCTCTATGATGGTAGAGATTTTTATTAGTTTTCTTCCCCAGTGCTCAGAACATAGTAACCACTCAATAAATATTTTTAAATGTATAAAATAATAAATTTGAGTTTTTGCTTCAAAACACTAATGGAGCTTATAAAATGGTTCCTTAATACAGAAAATGACTTTTCTCTCAGCAATATATTTAACAAACCCACGTCTTAAAATATACTAACCACCTCAATAAAAACTTAGGCACTGTAAAAACTACTCTTCATCCATAATTAAATATGAAGATTTAAAGTCTGATTCATGATCACGACAGGGCTATACCATAAAAAAGTTTGCAGAAAGAAAAACTTAGCCTTTGAATGAAAAGAGCAGATGTGCCTACAACACCTAAAACTCTCTACAATGCAGTAACAAAACTTTTTTCCCACACAAAATAAATATTCTCATCTGAATCTCAACAACCCCAGGAGCTATATAAAGTAAGTAATAGTAGGCCCATTTCAAAAGTGAGGAAACAAACATACAATTTACTCTCAGAGCATGGAAGTAATAATGTCAAAACTGAGATCGAAGTCTCTCGATTTTTACTTCAAACTCCCATGACATCACATCTCCTCTTGCAAACGAAACTAAATCAGACTATAAAAGAACATAGCCATATATTATACTGAGGATGCTAAATTTTCCCAAACCATACAGGGTCTCTGCAGAATGGGAACGAACTCAGTTTGCTGAAATCATAATTATTAATATCAACTTAAAAAATATACATGTATCTACTTAAAGAATGCAAGCTTTTTTCTGTTAAATCTAATTCAGTATCCAATAACATTCAGGAAGAATGTAACAAATGAGTACATTAAGGAAGTTCTGGCTCGGCACCCATAGCACAGTGGTTATGGTGCCAACCTCATACACCAAGGGTGGTAGATTCAAACCCAGCCCAGGCCAGTTGTGACAACTGCAACAAAAAATAGCCGAGCACTGTGGTAGGTGCCTGTAGTCCCAGGTACTTGGAAGGCTAAGGCAAGAGAATTGCTTAAGCCCAAGAGTTTGAGGTTGCTGTGAGCTGTGACACCATAGCACTCTACCAATGGTGACATAGTGACACTCTGTCTCAAAAAAAAAAAAAAAAAAAAAAAAGTTCTTTTACAATTGGCTATTACAATTGCCAGAGAACTGGGAAGTTAAGGCAGATGGATTGCCTGACCTCATAGGTTCAAGACCAGCCTGAGCCAGAGCAAGGCCCCATCTCTAAAAATAGCCCGGCGTTGTGGGGTTGTCTATAGTCCCAGCTATTTGGGAGGCTGAGGCAAGAGAATCACTTGAGCCCTAGAGTTTGAAGTTGCTGTGAGATACGACACCAGGACACTCTATCAAGGGCAACAAAGTGAAACTATCTCCAAAAAAGAAAAAAAAAAAAAAAACAATTGCCAGAGAAAAAGAGAGATGGGAGAAAGGAAGATGGACCAAGTGAATGAGTAAGAACTGAGTTGTATGGAGGAAAGTGTTATGGTTATACCACTATTTTATACTGCTTTGAGTACTTACACGATTTTGCCATAGAAGAAAAAACACACACCTCCTCAAAATCCCAGCAATAGCTTTCCTTTCTTTGCATAGATGAGGATGAACAATTGTAATCCAAAATGTTTCCTAAAAAGTTCTTTTTAAAAAAGACATAGAAACAGAAGATCCATACGAAAAGAGATCCAATCTGGGAAAATAGATACTGTCTTCTAAATCTTGCGACCAAGAAAACTGTTCACCAAGTGTCAGCCTCTGAAGAAAGTGCTAACTGTGGGTGTGTCTTCTCCAGAGAGTAATACCTGCTGGGACAGAGAATCAAGAGAAAGAGAAAGAACTACTGAATACAAATGACAGTCTGACAAACAATCAAAAGCATCCCAAATCTAAAAGTCCAATCTGAAATGCTCCAAAATACAAAACTCTGAGCACCAACGTAACACTCAAAAGAAATGCCCATTGGAGCATTTCAGATTTAAGACTATCAGATTAGGAATGCTCAACCAGTAAATATAATACAAATATTCCAAAATTTAAAAAAATCCAAAATCTGAAAACCCTTCTGGTCCCAAGTATTTTGGATAAGAGATACTCAACCTGTACCAATTATTGGGCTGCAAAATTTTTCACATTAACATCAGTGAACATTAAAAGATCGCACAGAGGTAAAATAAGTGGCCAAGCCCAGCTGACACTTCATTACTAATGACAGCAATAACAAAGGCACATATCAGCAGGTAACTCAGCTTTCTCATTGATAATAAACAATAAATAAATAAGCAACACATGTATAGTAAAGAAAATATAAAAATCTATTTCAAGTTTTTTATAGCAAGATGATGGTCCCATACAACCATACAGACATAGATATAAATATTAGTTTGTAGTCAGCCAAACAGACCAAGCATTCTGGCACCTTATAAAACAAATATCGTAGAACTAATGTAGATGTCCACATCAACAGAAAATGCAGGAAAAATAGGTCTCTCAGAGAAACTAAAAGTTAATGTGAAAACAAAGAGACAAAGTTAATTTGACATGAAGGGTGGTTTATGTACCCTTTTTAGCTATCTTACTGGACTAGGAATGTTATATTTTAGCAACCAACAATAAATTATAGAAGGCAGCACCTATGGCTTAGTGAGTAGGGCGCCAGCCTCATATACCGAGGGTGGCAGGTGGCCCCAGCCAAACTACAACAACAACAAAAAAAATAGCCAGGCATTGTGGCGGGCACCTATAGTCCCAGCTACTAAGGAGGCTGAGGTGAGAGAATTGGCTATGCCCAAGAGCTGGAGGTTGCTGTGAGCTCTGACACTACAGCATTCTATTGAGGGCTCTAGAGATTCTGGCTCTAAAAAAATAATAATAAATAAATTATACAATATATATATGTATGTGTATATATCAATCAGGGGCTGGAATGAAATACAGTGGTGGAACTAGCAGCATATAAGACACAATAAAAGAAAAAAATAGTGAATGTAAAGACATAGCAATAAAAACTATCCAGAAAGAAACACAGACCATAAGACCATGAAAAAAGAGCAGAGCATCAGTAAGCTATAAGACAATCTCAAGAAGCCAAATAATATCAATATATGTGTAGTCAAGGGGTGGGGGTATATATTTGGAAAATTCAAATTTCATCATATTTGATGAAAACTATAAACCAACAGATTAAAAAATGCACTACAAACACCAGGCACAAAAAGTATGAAGAAAATAAAACTGGCTGAGTGCAGGGCTCACACTATAATCCTAGGACTCCAGGAGCCCAAAGTAGATGGGTTGCCTGAGCTCAGGAATTTGAGAACAGCCTGAGCAAGAGTAAGGCCCTGGCTCCACTACACACAGAACAACTAGGCTGGGCATGGTTGCTCCTGTAATAGTAGCACTCTGGGAGGCTAAGGCAGGTGGCCTGCCTGAGCTCACAAGTTCTAGACCAGCCTGAGCCAGAGCCAAGACCTCATCTCTAAAAGTAGCCAGGTGTTGTGGCAGGTACCGGTAGTCCCAGCTACCCAGGAGGCTGAGGCAAGAGGATCGCTTGAGTCCAAGAGTTTAAGGTTACTGTGAGCTATGATGCCACCACAATCTACCAAGGGCAACAAAGTAAGACTCTGTCTCAAAAATAAATAAATAAATAAATAAAAACAGAAAAACTAGCCAGGCATGGTGGCAGGCGCCTATAGTTTGCTACTGGGAAGACTGAAGGAAGGGCATCATCTGAGAACAAGAGTTTGAGGTTGTGAGCTAGGCTGGTGCCATGGCACTTCAGCTTGGGCACAAAGTGAGACTCTGTCTCGAGAAAAAAAAAAAGAGCTAAAATTCTATAATCATATAATTCTAAAATCAATCTATTTATTGCTAAATAAGAGATAAGGAAAAATCCTAAAGGCAGCCAGAGGAATACAAAACGGGAGACAATATTTACAAATCATGTATCTCACAAAGTTTTAATATCCAGAATATAAACCAGGAATAATGGTTCTGGCCTATAATCTCAGCTCCTAGGGAGACTGAGGCCAGAGGATAGCTTAAGCCCAGGAGCTCAAGGCTGCAGTGAGCTATGATCAGAACACTGAGCTCTAGCCTGGGTGAGAGAGAAAGGTCCCATCTCTATTTTAAAAAATAAAAAAACAGCATATCAGAATATACAGAGAACTGTTAAAATTCAACTAAAAAGCAAATGACCCAATGAAGATGAACAAAGGCCCTTTCTCCAAAAAAGATAAATGAACAATCAAACCATTAAGAACATAAAAAGATGCTCAACATTACTAATCACTAGAGAAATGAAAATCAAAACTACAATGAGATACCACTTCATCCCCATTAAGATGATTGCTATCAAAAAGCAAATAAGACCCTGCACTCTGGGAGGCCAAGGCCAGTGAATGGCCTAAGCTCACCTATGAATTCAAGACCAGCCTGAGCAAGAGCAAGACTCCCATCTCTAAAAATAGCTGGGCATTGTGATGGGCACCTGTAGTCCCAGCTACTTGGGAGGCTGAGTCCAAGAATTTGAGGCTGCTGGCTAGGCATCGTGGCTCACTCCTGTAATCCTAGCACCGTGGGAGGCCAAGGCTGGAGGATTGCTTGAGCTTAGGAGTTCAAGACCAGTCTGAGCAAAAACTAAGACCCATCTCTACTAAAAATAGAAAAACTGATGCAAGAGGATTACACAAGCCCAAGAGCTAGAGGTTGCTGTGAGCTATGATGCCATGCACTCTACCAAGCATGACAAACTGAAGTCTCCAAAAACAAACAAACAAAAAAATAGCAAGTGTTGGCAAGGATGTGGAAAGTTAATACAACAGTACAGCCAATGTAGAAAATAGTACCTCAAAAAATTAAAAACAGAATTACTATATGGTCCAGCAATTCTTTTTCTCGGTATATAATAAAAATTGAAAGTAGGATTTCTAAGAGATATTTGTATACTCATGTTCATAGGAGCATATTCACAATAGCTAAAAGGTGGAAGCAACCCAAGTGTCCATCAATACATGTGTAAGCAAAATGTAGTATATGACATACAAAAGAATATTATTCAGTCTTAAAAAGGAAGAAAATTCTGATACATGCTACAACATGGATGAACCTTTAGGACATTATACTAAGCGAAATAAGCCAATCACAAAAAAACAAATATTGTATGATTTTTTTGCTTATATGACGTATCACATATAAGAGTAGTCAAATTTATAAAAAGTAGAATGGTATTTGCCAAGGCCTGAGGGAGAGTTAGTGTTTAACAGATAATTTCAGTTTGCAAAATAAAAAGAGTTCTAGAAATGTATGATGGTGATGGTTGTACAACATTATGAATGTATTTACTAACACAGAACTGTACACTTAAAAATGGGTAAAATGGGTAAATTTTAAATTATACATATTTTACCACAATAAAAAAATATTTTTTGAGGCTCGGCGCCTATAGCTCAACCGGCTAAGGCGCCAGCCACATACACCTAAGGTGGCGGGTTCGAATCCCCAGCCCAGACCCGCCAAACAACAATGATGGCTGCAACCAAAAAATAGCTGGGCGTTGTGGTGGGCGCCTG